>OVBE01014448.1:0-12071 GCA_900406425.1 Iberis pinnata | reverse complement strand
ATATATATATATATATATATATATATATATATATATATAATTCAATAATAATTTATTTTTAAATAGTTATTCATTTAAACAAATAAAATAAATAGTTTATGACTTTTTATTTATTTATCTAATTAGATATACGTTTAGTTACATATAGTCATAACATATTTTAAATTGTGTTTAACACCAAAAGATAATATATTTATCTTTTACTTTCTTATTTTTAATTAAATTTTTGTTGTTTATTCATTTAATTAACAAAAATAATGTAATTTTCGACAAACAAAAGTTTATATTTTAAAATTTTCTGTTTTAATAGTATAAAAGACTGGATCCATCATAACTAAACAGGACCAAATTACCCTAAATTCATTGAAAGCAGTTTAATTACTCTACTAAGTTAATATTTTTTACTTATATTTTTAAGTATTAAAGGAGTAGAAAATATTGTCAATTCTATGTCCATACCACCAACAAACCATACGAAAAAATTCCTTAAAATAAAATGAGCGGAAACGTCCAAAGCCTTACCTGAAGAATTGTAACTGTCGATGTTACGGAGAAACTGAGCCACACGAATCTCAATTTGGGAGCCACACAGAGCATAAACGAGCCTAAAGAAAGAAGATGGTCTACAACCACCCATCCAACTCAAAGCATTCTCTAAAGGTGTGTTCCACGACGGCGCATAATAGTTAGAGCTACATCGGTGAGCTAGACCTGCTCGTTTTCTCGCGTATTCATTGAAATCTTCAACGATCTTTTCTGCTAGCTCACGGAGTTTCTTGTCATTGTTAGTGTCGGTTTCACCGTCACCGCCTTGAGATCGTTCTTGAGCTAAGGCTTGTTCGAGCTCAGTGATGCGTTGAGATTGTAGACTCATCCAATTGTGATAACAACTTTCTTGAGCTTGCTCGATGTTCTTCATCGTTGGCTCTTTGTTCTCCATTTTTCTGTTATTGCAAATATTATTGAGTATTAAGTAATAATATTATTGGTTACTTTTATGGGTACGGTGTGTGGTATCTTTGTTTTGTGAGTTGTTGTTTCGATCGCTTTCGTTGGGTTTATATAATAATGCACCAGTCTAGAAAGATATTCCATACATATGTTATTATAATATTAAATATGTACAAGTGTCGCATCCGGTTTAAACTATACAACTAATGTTTATTAACCGATAAAGTATTAAATTAAAACTCAATAAGTTTCTTCATTATCGGGGAAAAAGAAGTGAAAACCCTTCATCAAAGTTAAGGACGAAGCCGACACACTTAGGGGCGGATGTAGCTTTAAGGAGAGGTGCAAGTGCATCCAATTAAATTCTACTTGTCCATATAGTTTTTATATAGAATAATAATTATGCATCTATTTTTTAATTATTTTTGTTTGTTTCCAACCTTTTTTTTATAAAACCATTCACTTCATATTAACTTTGATATATGATTTACTTTTAGTTTTAAATTATTTTAATGCATTTAAATTTAAATAATTATTGATTCACACATTTAATATAAAATAAATGTATCATCTATTAGTTGGTATATTTCCTATTTTTTAGTTATAGTGTACTCTTAATATTTTTAAAATTTGTTAATATTTTAAAATGAATGATTATATTTTGGTTTAATATGTTTTTATTTTGGTATTGTATAAATATTATATTATTTATTAAAATTTATAAAAAAATTTAATTATATTAAATAAATAAATAAATATGTAAATTAAATTTATGGATTCAACAAAGTTTTGTTATAGATCTTCTCCGGGAGAAACTCGCTCTATTTATTTGGATAATATCTATATACACGTTGGCGAAAGAAAACAAAAATGTACATGAGATATTTAGAGTAAAAAATTAACTTCTTCAATAAGTTATAAATTTAATGCTTACGCCAGAAGAAAGATGCGCAGTTCATAGAATGGTATCAAATGTTCCATGTGGCAACTTTACCTCTTTAAAGAGGAAACAAAATTTGGAGAAATATTCACCACTTTATGGAACTATTTTATTATCTCTATTTCGATTTAGTTATTTTATAAATTGACTAGAGAAAAATAAATCAGATTTTTTAATATTTTATGATTTTAATAATTGTTCTTTCCTGGAAAAATGGTAATGCAACAAAGCAAACTATTCAGTAAAACTATATATATTTTTCTAACAAAAAAAGGAGCAAAATATTCATATAAATCAAATTATAGGAGCATAAAAGAAGGAATTTGATAGAGGGGTTTAAGTATTCGGAAGAAATCTAAATTTTCAACGTAATACAGTGAAAATCCCAAGCAATATCATTTTGAACGATACAATTGGTTGTTTATATAGAAGTGAATCTAGACACGTATGATGAGAGTTTGACATCTGTTACGCGTGTCTCTTTTTGGCCTAAACAAAAATACGCTTGTCGTTTTCTCTATGTATCGAAAGCTCACCGAACATAACATTGCCTTATAATTAAGGTTTTTTACATACCAAAACATATAAGCTTAAAAACAGCAACACACTAATACACTTTTATTGTTACGTTAACAGATATTTGACGTCGACTGATGAATTTATAATTAGCCAAGACAATCATTACATTTAAATTCTAAAAATTGATGGATAATATCCATAATTTAACTATTCACATACATGTAATCTCTATTTCATAAGAAATAAAAATATTAGAATCATAATAAAAAAGAAGTAAAAAACAAAATTTCCATAATTTAACTATTTCACATACATGTAATCTCCATTTCATAAGAAATAAAATACTAGAATCATAATAAAAAGAAGTAAAAAAAACTAACATTAGTATCTTAATCTCGTAGAATTTTTATTTAAATAAAATTGATAGAGATGTTTTCTTACATATTTTATTCAAAATATTAATCCATATTAAGATATTAATATGATATTTAATATTAAAAAATCAAAATTAAGTGGGATCAGCAGTTTTCAATTTCTTCTTACTTTTTCATTTTTTAGGAATGTGTGCGAATCATATACCATGTATTTTTGAGGTATCCGCGATTTTTTCTGTTCCGTACAGATTACCAAAATGTTGATTCGTATTTATTATGTTGTTATTCGAATCCGAAAATTTGAATATTCGTTGAAATCAGAATATTTATTGGATATCTGATCCGATCTATGTTGAAAGACAACATAGTAAAAAATGTAAAATATTTAAGAAAATTTTGCAATTAGGTTAACAAAATGCCAATTATTTTATGTAAACAATATTTGAGTTTTAGTTTTATTTTATTAAAATATAATAATAATAAATTTTATAAATAAGAATTTGTTAATATTATATGAATTGAATAAAATATATTATATATAATTATTTAATCAAATTTATATATACACATATTGTGTAAAACAGAACATATTGTGTAAAACAGAGCGGATAAGATATCTGGTTTATAAATTCTTAGTATTTGTTTGTTTTGTTTTTGACCGATACTTAATTTTGATATTTGATTTGCTCTATAATTTTACGAATTAAAACTGATCTAATTATATTTTGCCCAACCCTACTTATCATAAGCGAGCTGCGCCTAATTTTGATACTTTGAATTTGCTTTTGGTCAAAAGACTAAAACCATCTTAATTTTACATTGATTTTACAAATAAGTCCCAACTAAGATAAACTAGCTAGTGTAATCAATGCACTCTTCCCTCGAGTTAGGGTTACGTCTTCGTTATATGCGATATTCCCTCCGTTTAATCTGACGGAATTTCTTTCTTCTTGGTATTTAAATTTTTCACAATAAACCCTCGCCAAAGGGTTTCTCAAGCTTTGATTGGTTTATTTTCATGGCTAAGGATGTATGGCGTTCATTTCAAAAGCTATCTCTCGATTCGGAGAAGGGATGCTGAGAATCTATGATGAGGCGCATAAACGGTAGGAGAAAGATAATCGATTGAGTCTTATAGTGAAGGTGCTAAATCCATCAGTTCAAAACCCCATTGCTATGAAGAATACGCTTCTTTGAGCATGGAAACTAGAAGGTAAGCTCTTTGCAATAGTACACGAAGATGAATCGATTACATTTAGTTTAATGCAGGAGCATCATATGCTTATGGTGATGGGAAAAGGCCCGTGGTCATTTAGAGATTGGTTAGTAGTGATGGATACATGGATTTCTTGTCATTCACCAGATTTTCTTTGCTTCATTCAATTTTGGATATAGATACAATTACATAATAAATTATTAAGGAGATAGGGAGTCTGATGATTGAGGTAAAAGAGGTTTGGATTCAGGAATCATCGAAGACTGCTCCTGCGAAATGTGGATGAGGTTGAAGGTATCGATAACTGGAAAATTAACATTTGCAAGATACTGTAAGGTCAAAGAGGAATTTGATCATATTCTCATTAGATTATAGTATGAGAACTTGAAATTTTTTTTCTTCAAATGTGGAAGCCTCTATCATCATAAGCTAGCATGTGTAGATAACGAACATGGGGATATTGAGCAGGGTCTTGGGGATGCTCAAATGGAGGACCCTGGTGAGTCGGTTAAATTGTTGGAAGACCCAAGTAATTTGGATATTGAAAGAAAGGATTCTGATACTATGGTAGTCTCATGCTTGTGGCCAACATAGGTAGTCAGCCTATGCAGATGGAGGAGGGACATAAGGATAAAAATATGCCAGATGAAATGATTGATAGTATTGAGAGAAGTGCTAAGCGGAAAAGAGCTGAGAAAACAAAACTAGTAAGGGGGAACTATGTAAACCAAGTTGATATGGATGCATCCGTTCACAAGGGGAGGGTGGATTTCCTGAAACCACTCCAGTCAGGATGAAAATAATGCATAGGAACTGTTAGGGGATGAAGAACACCCTGACAGTTCAATATTTGGTGGACATTAAGAAGGTCCATCAGCCGAATATTATGTTCTTCATTGAAATAAAAACGATGCGGAGTTTGTACATAAGATAAGATTAATAGTAAATTTGGTTATGACCATTGTTTTGTAGTGGATCTGGAAGGATTGCGAGAGTTTTTGGAGTGAGGATGTGGATATATGTATCACTAATTCAGTGTCTTGGTATTGTACATACATGGTCATTTCAACCAAGACTATGCGTTTTTTTGGCTAAGTTATATTTATGATCATCCTGCAAAGTCTCAAAGGGATAGTGGAAGGATCTAATCCAAAGAGGATTGATAAGTGGATCAGGAGACTTTAATGATTTATAATTGAATGAGGAGAAACGAGGTGGGCCTTGAAGGTCATTACAATCATGTCAACAATTCTGTAAGCTATTTCAGTCCTTGGGAATTGATATCACTCGGTTTTGATGTTTTATAGTTGGTGTTTATGTTTGATATTTGGCACTATTTGAGTGTTTTCCTTGTGTTTTAAGCATGTTTTCTGGAGTTTAGGTGTTTGGGATGTTCTGGAGCGAAACGGATGACATCTGGAAGAATTCAGGTGCAAATGGGCTAAATGAAGACGGAAGGATCGATCCAGGTTGAAATAAGACCGATCCAGCCATTGCATTGAGGAGATCTATCAATCCTAGCATGGATTGATCGATCTAGGCTCCTGAAGAAGCTACGGAATTTAAGATCGATCGATCCACACAAGATTGATCGATCCCTTTTCAAGCACAGATCGATCGATCCATGCTTGGATCGATCGATCCCTTTACACAAAGAAGAGTGAATTCAAGCAAAAAAATGCATTCGTCCTCAAGACTTATTATTAGTTTTTCTTATTGGGTTTTTATTTTCCTATTATTTTGAGACTATAAAAGCCTTTTGGCTTATTATTATTTAGAGGGAGAACACATTATTAGTTTATACAAAGCTTTTCATAGAGAAGGGATCTACTTCTGTATTCAAGAGGATTTTTGAACTCTGATTTCATTATATTCATTTTGTTTTTTATTTTTATTTTTCTGTAATGTTTACTCTTTCGACGATTTCTGTTCTTGTTATCATGTCTGTGTAATCTATTTGTTAGGTTTTAGTGTTTCTCCCAAAAAAACCAGGTTGAATGTTAGGGTTTGATAGAGTGGATTAATTTGTTAGGTTCTCATTCTAGATTTGTTCCTATTGCATGAATTAGAGTAGTTAACTAGTTCATTGATCTTAGAATTTTAAACTCAAAAGGATCTAGTTTAAAAGTCTGATCTAATCTAGATGAATAAGTGCTTTTTCTTGCGGGAGTATTGTCTTAGGGGATTATGAACATATCGAATCTGAATTGAAATGCATGTTTAAATCATCTAAATACGACGGATAGTGATTTAAACATAGGGATCTAATACTTCGGGAGAAGAATAGTCTATCGTTGTCTTTTAAATTGGGAACTTTTTTCAAAGAAAATCTTGCATGTTAACATTGCCCTTTAACCTGATTATCTGTGGATTTCCCTATTGCCTAGCATTTTCGTTATTTGTTTTACAACCATTTTTAATTTATCGTTATTTTTTTCAAATCATAGTCATCATTTTTAATATGTTCCTAGTTTGATTTGATTTTTAACTGAGAGTCGTACGTTCTTGGTCTTTGTGGATCTGATCCCTCATATATTACTGCGTTTGCTGTGCACTTGCAGTGAATATATTTGGATTAAAACCTGAGTGTCTCGGGAATGCATGGTATCATAACATTTGGGGGTAGGTATACGTGGATGGGCCATCGGCATACACATTGGGTTCGTACTAGAATAGATAAAGCAATGGCAAACAAATATTAGCTATATTAATTTATGTCTGCTTATGTGCGGTTGTTGAAGTGGCAAGGGTCTGACCATAGACCTTTAATTCTAGTGGCCAATTAGGTGCAATGGAAATTTTTCAAACATTTCTATTATGACAATAGATGGAGATTACAACTGGAAGTTGCCCAGGTGGTTGATCAGACTTGGACTAAACAGTGTCAACATCTTAACCCTAATCAGTTTGGAGTAACATTACAAAAATGTAGAGCCGGCTTGGCTAAGTGGAATCGACCAAGAACCTAAATGCTCGGTAGCATATTGAGACATTATAAGACCAGTTAAATCACACATATGAAAGGGACAATCTAGATCTTAACCATATATATGTTCTGAAGACTAAATTGTTAAAACAATATAAGTTAGAGGAGGAGTTATGGAGAACTAAAGCAGAATTAGTGGCTCCAAGCAGGTGACAAGAACACCCAGTATTTTCACGCGAAAAGACTAAGCAACGAAGAAACTATAATTGCATCACATCCTTGACTACCAAAAGGGGACTCTAGTTTTTGAGCCTCAGGGTAAAAAAGTAATTACTGATTATTTTTATTTATTTATATGCTTATGATGTGGATCCTTCTATTTCACAGTATCAAAGGTTAGGCCCCATCACCCTCCGAGTCTCTACAGTGGGAACCAAAATTTGCACTGTCGATTTCCATTAGTCACGGAAAATCAGGGATAACCCCAACTTTTCAGAGATCCCGAATTTCTGTGAGTCAAACGATTTCAAGATCAGAACAGGACAAACAACAATAAAAATATGAAAAATAAGAGTAAGAAAGAGCGTAAAGGCATTGTCAAATTGATAGTAAGCTTTTTTGTGATCGAGATCAATTCCCCATTATACACATGTGTTGTAGTATAGATGAGGTGTCAATCCAAATGGGTGTGATACTAACAATCAAGATTGCAATGGTTCTTTCAAGTCAAGCTAACAATGAAAATATGGGATTCTAACAAGTCCTAAGTGACATGAAACATGCTGGAACTAAAAACAGATACAAAACATACATGCATAAAAAGGTACAAAGGGTAAAAGGCAAGATGAATAAAACAGAGGACATGTAGGAGAGGGTAAAGATGCAATCAGATGGGAAACAGTTCCAGAGGAAAAGGGTAATTGACTAGAGATCCATTCTGAGCTACCTAAGCACCTAACATACCTAAAAAAAATGAGCTAACCCCTAGACAACAGATTCATATGTAACCACGTCCAATTTCTTGATAAATGAAATCATCCTAAGCAATCACCAGACTAACTCTCGTTAACGGTACACTACTTAGTAGGCATGAAGAACCAATCTACTAAAGCCAATAAGCACCCTAAACATATAATATCTTAGGCTAGATGTGCAAATCTCTGAAATCACCATGATCAGGCAATTCATTGAACACCTTCTGAGTGCTGAAATGCCTAAAATCAGATTTCAATTGGTGTGAAAGAAATCAGCATGAAGAGCAATGAAACAAAAAGGATCTATATGCAAACAAGCTTATGTACTTAGGTAAAATCAGAACATCAACACTAGTCTACCCCATCCTCAGGAACCTAAGGGAACTACTCACTACACATGGGTATGAAATCAGGAAAAACATAAAACATAAATGCTAAGCAGAACATCATGATCAAAAGTCAAACTATGAAGAACAACAAGAACATCAACCCAGAAAATAAGAACAAAAATGAAACATTAACAAATAGAGGAAAATGATCAAAGCTAAAATAGAAGATTAAAAGCTTATAAACTTAGATCAATATGCACCAGATAGATTACAACCCTAATCTATGCATGAAAGTAAAAGAAAACAGAATATTAGCATAAAACTTAAAAGGATTATGGGTTTAACATCAAGAACACTAAGAACATCAAAGGGAAAATAGAGAGAAAAGAAACCTAGACAAAAACCTAAAAATGGCAATAAAAACAGAATCTCCTAAAATGGAGGCGTTTTAGGGCTTATATAATGTTTAGGAAAAGCCCTAAAACGTATAACAGACAAAATACAATTATTATACTGGGTCTTGGGTCAGGTCCATTCCTAATTCGAGTTGGTCGGGTCGGAGCATGTTTAGCTCGAGTTGAGAAGTGCTTGAGATTGAGTTGTGTAAAGATGGTGCCAAGACAAGATTTGGCTCGATCGCCGGATTGAGCCGAAGTTGGTATGGCTCGATCACGGGATCGAGCCGTGAAGAAGTGTTGTGGTCGAGGCGAGAAGGAGATGGCCGAGGTGTGGCCTAAGTGGGCTCAATCCATGGTCGAGCCAACGGTGGATTTGGATCAAGCCAAATGTGGAGGCAGAGATAGGCGTGGCTCAATCCATGATCGAGCCGAGAGAGAGAACGCGATCGAGCCGAGAGATGCTAGGGATCGATCCGGACCGGTGGATGCTCGTGGTGAGATCGAGCCGAGGAATGTTTGGTGATCAAGCCAACATATTGCTTGGCTCGATGTGGACTTTGCTTTAGGCTCGATGGTGACTTGTTCCACGCTTGAGCTGATTTCTTTCCATGCAATTTCCGTTCTTCTTATGAATTTTCACAAATCGTCCTAAAAGTTCCTGAAAGTCCTGAAAATCTCCAAAATGCATGTATATGAAAATTCTGATGCAAAAATCCCTAAAACTCACAAACTTTCTAATAACACTTATAAATGCGACATATGAACAACGAAAGACCTAAAAAGTGATGGTATATGACTTCTAAAAACCATGAAAATGCAGAGACATCAACTCCCACAAACTAAATCCTTGCTTGCTCTCAAGCAAGTAATTTATAAGTCTGGGCGAGAGGTTTGAAAGTGGGAACTCATAACCAAAACATGCTGCTAACACATGCTATATAAATGTCCTGGTTACTTGTTCTAGAATGTAGTCCTAAGCTAGTCCTACTTAAAAACTTTAGTCATACTCATCACAGTTCATCACAGACCAATTCCAACTTCTTCAATGCATTCAAATTCGTTTTCCCCTTTAACATTCATTAATTAGGAACCATGGATCAAGTCATGTGCTTTCAATAAACTCATTTGGTCAAGGACAGGTTAAGGAGTAAAGATGACCCCTTCATGCAATGGCTAATGATTCAGAATAAGGGTTCTCTCAAAAGGGAATGAGCTTTAGCATAAGGCTAAAGGTAGGAACACTTAGATGCATACAAAAATAGAACTCCATCTACCCAATGCCAACAAAACCTAAGTTTCCTGATTCTACCCAGTAGGAGGTCCTAAATTCTACCCTTTTAAAACTCAAAGTGATCATACCCATTCACATTCTCCCTTTTTCATCTTTCTTTGGTTACACTTTGTAGAGGTTTCTTTCTTAAACGACTGCTAGATGTTTTAGGAACTTAATTACTTAGATGCTTATGGATTTTGACCTTTTCATTTATACTATCTTTCTTGGGTTTACCCTTTTAGATTCATTGTCATATACTTTTCTTAGTCTGCACTAGCCATACTTCTTTTGCATACCATTATTCCCCCAAACTTTCTACTAGCATATTCTGATTATTTTTTTTCATTTCTCTCCTAAGGTTCTTACTTAACATTTCCTTTTTACTAGCTACCATTACCCTTTCATTCATTTCCACCCAAATCATATCAACCAGCTCATTAAAGTCATTCAAGTGTAAAGTGGTGCGTTTTTACTTATGGGGTATCGATTAGCGCGCTTGGGTATCCCTTCGATCGAAATGCCTATACCAAACAGAGCAGCAATCGACTTCCGGTATTGATCTTTTTTTCTCCCTTTTTCACTTCTCGTTTCTTCTTTTTCTTACTGCTTTTCTCTTTCGTTTTTCTTCGCATTTCGGCGCTTTTCTTTCTTTTCTTTTCGTTTCATTTTTTAGCAACCGATTTTTTTGTCATTGACTACAGATTTCTAGTCATGCTTTCAATCCTTTTTTGTATCGTTTTTTATTTTCTGAAGGGAGATAGAGAAAGGACTCTGATCGTAGTGAAAGAACTTGTCGGTTTTACAGAACACTGAAGAGCAAGATACCTAGCTTTCATAGTATACCAACACCATAAGTAAGAGAATTTAAGATCATATGATAAGAAGAATTTTCTATACCAATCCCCTTACTAATCGTTTGTAATATAGAAAGGGACTAAAGTTGCAACACTAAAGATATGAGAACCAAAATAATCTAGAGCCAATGAGTTTTTATGAGTTTTAAATCTAAGAAACAAATGCAAATAAATTAGAAATAAAGAAGAAAAAAAGATAAAAGCATTGGATCATGAATCTTACTATCAAGATATGTGATTAACAATCAACCAACCATGAAACAATCAATCAATGCTAATCCTTGGCCTAAGATTCCCTTTAATAGACTAATCCACTCTCGTGGCACTAANCTATCATAATCATGCAACTAAAACAATCTCTTGGATAATTTCACAATCAAGAAGCATTGAGATCTAATCCATGATAAACCACTAAACTAACTAACACAATCTCTTATTTAGGCCTCATTTAGCATTCAAAAGCTAGTTCAGGAACTTCATCGAACACATTTCGGGCACAATTCATCCTATGATCTAAACTTGAGTGATCAAGTCAAATTTAGCATTAAGAACACCTAGTGAATGAAGATCACACATCAAAAACCATAAATCGTTATCAATCAACCTCAATACAAATCTTATCTAGCCTAGATCCAATAACCAAAACTAAGTCCTAAAATGCAAGAACACAAAAGAGAAGAAAGATGCATAATTAAATGTAGATGAAGTTACTCCAAGATTAAAGAGAAATCTCCAAAGAGATCTCTTTGATCTTGGAGAACAAACAATAAAACTTGAAAAAAACTAGAGAAAAAGTTGCTAAACAAAAGGTGAATCAAAGATTAAAAGAAAAGATGAGATGTCTAAAAATTAGGGTTGAAAACACTTAAATAGTATCTCCTAAATGGTATTAGGTTAACCCAAAACATGTAGGTTAACCCACAAAAAGAAATGGGTAAAACTCTTGGTCGATGCTTGATTTTGACTTTTTCAGCTCGGTATCGGGCAAATTGACCGATACACATGGTCGATATGATTTCTTCATGTTTTGTATCGGGAAAGTTGACCGATACACACTGGCCAATATGCTCATATCGGACCATGTGTATCGGGTGAATCCGTCCGGTATGCTTTCTTCTGCGAGCAGCTTGATCAGTCTTTAGTACGGGGTCCATAACTCTCTCACCTTTGAAGATATGATGGCATGCAATAGCTATTTGGAAATATGATTCAATTGTATACAACTTTTATGAAGAAGTCTTCTCCTAATTCGCAGTGGAAAGTGGTTTAAAATATGCATCTTTGGGGTGAACGGTTCGGAGCTTCGAATCTAGCGGA
>OVBE01014447.1:0-12072 GCA_900406425.1 Iberis pinnata | reverse complement strand
GTGAAATCAACCATAAATATGATGTATGCACGTTTTTAGACCTCAGAATCGATGTTAATTGATAAGTAAAAACCGTGAAAATTCAAAGTCATCAGTAACTCTAAGGCTGCTTGAAGTATATCATTCAAAGATTCTGATATTTTGCTACTCATAAGGTTATAACGCATACCCGGAAAATAAGCTAGTGTCCAATGAGGCATGCCAATATCTAACCAGTATTATGCATAATTCTTGTCGCGATATTGGATCTCCTCATACCAATATTTGAAATTCCCCACGGTGTATGCCTTTGATGCGTTTGACACCATCATATCAATCCCATCACACTTAAACATATGCTTCACGTTTCTACATTGGTGGATAATACAGTCGCCATGCTTTGCTAGTGGATACACATTGCGTAAACCCACATATATAGCTTGATGTCTGTCAGAAACGAACAGCAGATCCTCATCGTCCTCAATGATCTCTGATACTTGTTTAAAAAACCATGTCCATCCGACCGTGTTCTTACCGTCAATGACGCCAAAAGCTAAAGGGAAAATCTTATAGTTACCATATTGTCCACTGGTAGCGACCAAACAACTTTGGTATTTTCCTTTCGTCTAGGTTACGTCGATGACAATAACTCGACGAAAATACTTAAATCCTGCTATGGAAGCCCCCAAAGCAAAGAACATGTACTTGAATAGTGTTTGTCCAGCTGTTGTTTTAACGGTTTTCACGCTTGAAATAGTATCTGGATTTGTTGTCTTCAACAAATGGAGGTACGTGGACGAGAATTTGTAACTATCTTCCTCATTATCCCTTGCCCTTTGTATTGCAATTTCCTTCGCTTTCCAAGATTTCATGTATGAGGTTGTCACATTCATTTTTGATAAAAATATTTTCGGTAGATCGCATGCTCTTGGACCCTTTTGTCCATGCGCATATCTTGACTTCAATAGTTTACCTAATATTTCAGATGTTGCATGCTTACCATAATGAGAACGTGCCCCAACATCACAATTGTGTGTTAAACTTGTTGTTTTTATTTCTATGTTCTTAGAATCATTGTGTATTATTGCATATATCCTCCAATCGCATTTATCGTCAGCGCAAACTACCATCACTCTTTTTTTGTCCGACTTTGTCACTTTCACGTTGAACAATCTCTTACTCGAGTAGACAAAGATAACCTTATGTAGTTCGGATTTATAAACAATATCTAACCAGTATTGTGCATAATTCTTGTCGCGATGTTGGATCTCCTCATACCAATATTTGAAATTCCCCACGGTGCATGCCTTTGATGCGTTTGACATCATCATATCAATCCCATCACACTTAAACATATGCTTCACGTTTCTACATAGGTGGATAATACAATCGCTATGCTTTGCTAGTGGATAGACGTTGCATAAACCCACACATATAGCTTGATGTCTGTCAGAAACGAACAGCAGATCCTCATCGTCCTCAATGATCTCCGATACTTGTTTAAAAAACCATGTCCATCCGACCGTTTTCTTACCGTCAATGACGCCAAAAGCTAAAGGGAATATCTTATAGTTACCATATTGTCCACTGGTAGCGACCAAACAACTTTGGTATTTTCCTTTCGTCTAGGTTACGTCGATGACAAAACTCGACGCAAATACTTAAATCCTGCTATGGAAGCCCCCAAAGCAAAGAACATGTACTTGAATAGTGTTTTCCCAGCTGTTGTTTTAATGGTTTTCACACTTGAAACAATATCTGGATTTGTTGTCTTCAACAAATGGAGGTACGTGGACAAGAATTTGTAACTATCTTCCTCATTATCCCTTGCCCTTTGTATTGCAATTTCCTTCGCTTTCCAAGCTTTCATGTATGAGGTTGTCACATTCATTTTTGATAAAAATATTTTCGGTAGATCGCATGCTCTTGGACCCTTTTGTCCATGCGCATATCTTGACTTCAGTAGTTTACCTAATATTTCAGATGTTGCATGCTTACCATAACGAGAACGTGCCCCAACATCACAATTGTGTGTTAGACTTGCTGTTTTTATTTCTATGTTCTTAGAATCATTGTGTATGATTGCATATATCCTCCAATCGCATTTATCGTCAGCGCAAACTACCATCACTCTTTTTTTGTCCGACTTTGTCACTTTCACGTTGAACAATCTCTTAATCGAGTAGACAAAGATAACCTTATGTAGTTCGGATTTATTCTTAAACACCAACACAACATATACTGCACCTTCTCCTTTCCTCAAGTTCATGTTTGCTTTGTCACTTCTAATCAGCTTCACGTTGTCTCTGAAAGGGGTTAAATCAATTACATAGATAGGGTTAGTTGTGGATGTAGGTCAAATCTTGCCTGCAACTCTGACACAGCTTTTTGCTGTTTATATTCGCGCCAAAACAACAACGTTAACCGAGAAAAAATACTCCTCTTTTGCCTCTACCACAATGCCACACGTTTTTTGGAATTTTAGATAAAGTTGCCCAATTATGACATTTTTCGTTTACATTCAGCCAAATTATAGCATTTTTGACAAAATTCCCTATTATAAACATCCCTAAGACTTACCAATGCCGGTCAGAGAGAGAGGAATTATATGATCCGAAATAGATTACATTGTTGTAGCTTGAACATGGTCAGATTTTACACGTAGTTTCTTATTATAGTAAAATAAAATATAGATCAAAGATTATTTAATTTGACGAAGGCAGAGAAAGAAGAGCATAAAAAGTAGGAACATCTGGCTAACGATTGAACGCAACAGATAGAACGACACCAAGAACAAGCCATGCCCCAATGAAATATCCCAAAATCCTCGTTGGTCCTACGTCTTCTGGTTCCTGTTCATTCAATTAAACCGAACCATACCAATAATTTAATACTTTACGGACTAATCCAAATTCATTACACTTTTACAAAGAGGGAAAAAAGTTCAAATCTTTACCAAAGATATATTTCAATATACTTCAAAAAATAAATGTATTTTAATAAATTGTGGGGGTGATTGTTTAGCACTTTTGTTGTTGGCTTTACTTTAAAATAAATTTCAGAATTTTAGGATGTGATTTTTTGTGACTGTAACTTTAAAAAAAATAAAAGCCACATATGTGAGATTTTAAAATGTAAGAGAAACGTAAACAATAATGGGAAGTTATGATTGTGAGAAAAAAATAGGAGCTGTGAGATTTCTTAGGAGATTAAAGTCTGATTGGTAAAAAAATAACTTTAAAAACTTTTATTTTGTTACAGCCTTTACAGTCATGTTGCCAATCACCGCCTGAGTATCCGACCACGACTGATCAAAGCCTAAACCAAGAAATCTAACAAATGAAATCGTTTTGGTTCTGGTTTGATGTAGGGCTTAGATTTCTGAAGAACCAAACCAAACCGGTACATACCTGAGGAGGAGGCTCCTCCGTGGTGGGTTCCATGATGTCAACCTCAAATGGCCACACGTACTGCTCTGTTTTCTCGCTTCTGGCTAGACTCCAGTCGTACATTCTTCTCTCTTCCACCGTCGACAATATCGTATACGAATCCTATAATTAAAGTCGTACATGCCTCCATGAATCTCACAAGATTTGATATTGTAAAACAGAATTCAAGAGACTGACTTTGATAAGACTCATCTTGTTCTTGAGTTGTTCTTCGTCTAGGCCTTGTTCCATCAGCTCCTTAACTCTATCTTGGTAACCAATTCTAACCTGTAAAATAGCTAGTCGTTTTAAATCTACTTAAGATTCTTGATGATTTGAATCTGAATCTCACAGCATCATAAGAACAATTTCTGGAAATCCCAAGCCGACCATAGTGATCCACATCTGTAATTGCTGCATTCTAATCCAAAACACCATCAGCTTCTTCCTCCTAGAAGATTCAGTCAAAAAAATAAAAAGAGAGAGGAGGGGGATTACGAAGGCCGCGAAGAGCGCGTTCGACGTTGAGAGCGGAGATTAAAGATGGAATCTCTTTCGTTGTTTCATCAACGGCGATGCTAGATCCAGCGTCAGTTTCTGTCTCCGCTGATATTTCACCGGAATTCCTCGCCGGCGAACAGATAAAACGCTTCGTGATCGTTGGCTTCAATGGGAAAGAGCACGTGTTTGGCACGTGATGGAAGACGGAGTTGCTGGTTATGTACACTAATGATGGTTGAGTTATCGTCGATAAGGAAGCCATGGCTCCAAGGTGTTACTCAGACACACAAAAGACATCCAATTTTTTAAAAAATCACAAACGGATATAAAACTGTCTCAGCCATAGAAATATTCGATGTGGATAATTGTCAAAGTAAATTACCGTTTTGTTGGATCACCAATTTAAACGATTACAAAAGACAACATGTGAAATTTTCATGTGCAAAAAAGAAAAGAAGTCAAGTAAAAAAATTAAATCCAAAAAATAATATTTTATTATATAAACCAGAACACGATAAATATAGATGACACATAAACAAAATTATAATTAATAAAATTATAAAACAATAGTCATTATTAATTAAGATTAAGACATGTATCAACGTAATATTTGAAACTAATGGAAAATTTTTTACTTTTAGTTTATAATTCTCTTTAAATAATAGATTAACATAAAAAATATATTTATTGCTCTTTTAAATGAAAATTACATAATAGCAAAAGAAAAACAAGATTGTTGATGGAGGACAAGTTCAACACGTACAAGCTTTATCTTCCTCTTTTGGGTTGTCCTTAGGTGCTCTACCTGTTTGTTATTTGGGGTTCCTCTTACATGACAAAAAATGAGAAAACATGATTATCAACCTCTTATAGACAGAGTCATCCAGCGCTTCTCCTCTTGGACAGCAAAGCACCTTTCCTTTGCGAGTCGCCTACAGCTCATAAGCTTAGTTATACATGCCATCGTCACCTTTTGGCCTTCGATTTTCATTCTCCCAAATAAGTGTTTAAGGGAAATTGACAATTTGTGCTCGGGTTTTCTGTGGAAGGGAGCTCCAAACTCAACAAGATAAGCTAAAGTATGCTGGGATTCAGTTTGTACACCAACAAAAATGGGGGCCTTCGTCTTAAGAAGATGGAAAATTGGAACAAGGTTCTTGGTCTCAAACTAATCTGGCTAATCTGGCTAATCTCTGCTTCTTCGGAATCTCTATGGATCTCTTGGATTCGTCTCAACTATATTGGTTGCAAGAGTTTTTGGACTCTAAAACCACACTCATCTTCTAGTCGGATATGGAAGAAGATGTGCAAGTTTTGGAGATATTGTGCTTTATCTGCGGGATATTTTATTAATCGCACTCCTACTACTTTGTTGAACGGTAAGACTCCTTTTGAAATGCTATATAGACGTCCGCCGCTGATGGAACATCTTCACGTTTTTGGTTGTTTATGCTATGTGCATAATCAACAACATCGTTGCGATAAGTTCGATACATGCACTCACCGCTCTGTTTTTTTTTGGTTATCCCTATGGGAAGAAAGGCTAGAAAGTGCATAATCTAAATAGCAAAATTGTCTCAGTTTCACATGATATCTTTTTTGTGGAAACATAGTTTCCATTCGCCACATCATCCAGCCTTATATCGTCATCATATTCTACTTCAAATATGTCCCAACACTGTAAAATTTTCCATCATGATGATGACGACTATATCCCACCTATAATACCTCTGATTCCTGCTGCAAATACACATTTTGATAATATCAGCAGCCATACACTACCGGATTCACCTTTGATTGATGCTCTTGCTGCATCACCAGTCTCGTCTCCTGCTGCATCACCAGCCTCGACTATTGTTGTGTCACCAGCTCAACATTTTGGTTCCCCAACGCCTGACCCGAATCCAGTTGAACAGCTTGAATCTCTGTTTTCACTGCAACAAGAACAGCTTCGAGGATGCTCTCGGGATCGTACCATCGGTTAAACTACGAGACTACGTTACCAATACTACTCGTCTGAGTACTGATTCTGATTTTGTGGATTCATCTTGGTATTCACTTAGTTCTTATGTTGATTGTTCTAGATTTTCAACAAACCATTCCTTGATGCGCTCACTGCTAGACGTATTTCCCGATCTTATGCTGAAGCGTCTAATGATCCAGATTGGCAATTGGCCATGCGCCAAGAAATAGACGCCCTTGATGCTAATGGTACTTAGACGATCAAACCATTACCTCCTTCCAAGAAGACACTAGGTTGTAAATGGGTCTATACACTGAAATATCGCTCTGACGATTCTCTAGAACGTCATAAGACTCGTCTCATTGGTCTCGAGAATCATCAAACATAAGGACTCGACTATAAGGAGACTTTTGCTTTGGTATGCAAGATGGTAACAGTCCGATCTTTTCTTCAAATTGCGGTTACTAGAGATTGGGAAGTCCATCAAATGGACGTCCACAACACTTTTCTTCATGGCGATCTCGATGATGAAGTTTAGATTTGTTCACCTCCGGGATTTAGGACCGATGATAAACAGCTAGTGTGTCGATTGCGAAAATCACTCTACAGATTACGTCAAGCGCTGCGTTGCTGGTTTACCAAGCTTACTGCATCCCTTACATCATACGGTTTTACTCAATATATTTCTGACCACTCTTTGTTTACTATGGCAGACCTGCACAGCACGAATCGTCTTCACGTTCTTGTTTATGTCGACGATTTGATTATTACTGGCAGCTCCACTACCCAAATTCAGAAGTTCAAAGATTATTTGAGCTCTTGTTTCTAAATGAAGGATCTAGGAGCGCTCAAATACTTCCTCGGGACTGAGGTCGCTCTTAGCAAGCTGGGGATGTATCTTTGCCAGCCTAAATACACTCTTGAGCTCATTGAGGAGATTGGCTTACTTGGATCAAACCCAGTCTCACACCCGATTGAACAAAATCAACGGCTCCCACTTGTTGCTGGTCTAATGTTTGATGATCCTTCAAAATATAAAAGACTGGTGGTGCGATTGATTTATTTGGGAGTAACAAGACCATATTTATCTTTCTCAATACACATACTCTCCCAATTTATGCACGCACCACGCCTTGAACATTGGGAAGCAGCTCTTCGCGTTGTCTGTTACTTGAAATCCAATCCCGGATAAGGTATTTTGTTGCGAGCCGATACTCCCTTGACACTTGTTGCTTGGTCCGGCCCTGACTGGGCAGGCTGTCCATTATCTCGCCGTTCAGTAACAGCCTGGTTCATTCAACTTACTTCCTTTTCGATCTCTTGGAAGACCCGCAAACAAGACACCATCTCCGGATCCTTGGTTGAAGCAAAATATAGATCAATGGAAGACACGGTATGTGAGATATTATGGTTGCGTGAGCTTCTTACACATTAGGAGTTGACTGTTCTTCTTCAATTCCTCTTTATTGCGACAATCAATCTGTCTTTCATTTGAGCGCCAACCTAGTGTTTCACGAGAGGACGAAGCACATAGAATCTTATTGCCATTTCATTCGAGATGAGATTGTTTGTGGTGTTATCGCACCAGCTTATACATCGACTTCTACTCAACTTGTTAATATATTTACCAAAGAACTTGGCCGAAAGGAATTTGAAGCGTTCAAGCTCAAGCTGGGTATTTGTGATCTTCATACTCCACCTTGAGAAGGGGGTATTAAGGAAATATGGTCTTATATGTAATTACGTTATTCTTATTTCCTAAGTCTATAATTATCTCTAGGTTAATGTACTTACCTCTAGGTTAATGTCTATGTATTTGTATCTTTGACGTTGAGTAAATAAGGAAAAATTTTATACTGTTGTTTTCTTGACAGTTTTACAAACAACCAGATTTATAATTCTTATTTTCACTAGCTTTGTAATTCTCGTGGTCGTATTGTTTTTGATTTTTTTTTTGGAGTATGCAGTTGATTCAGAGTAGTGTTTTATTTTTGGGTGTCAAGTTTGGTGTCTTCTCCTAGACTAGACCTTTGTAGAACCTACCACTTTTATTTTCTTTACTCTATTTTTTTGTTTGCTTTCATGATTGCGTTTAGATCTCTATTTTATTTTTAGCTTTCAGTTGTTTGAGTTTTGTCTCATGAAATTCCGAGTTACAACAGTCGAAATTTGCAAGATTTTGTACGTTTCGTTCTTTTTACAGTCTTAAGATATTATAAATATGAAAAAAGATTTTTAAAAAATCGACATATTATTTTTAAAAAAAAATGTTTTTCTTACAAAACTACAAAATCTCATAAAAAATAATAATTAAATGGGCTGGTTCATTATTTGATATTAAGAGGCCCAAATATATTGACAAAGAAAAGAGGTCCAAATATATGTTGGACTTTTTTTTTATAAGCTCTTGCAGAATTAGTGGAAAAACAGATCAGTATCAAATTTTCAGGGAAAAAAACAAAGCAGAAGGAAAAATGGCGGATCAGCTCACCGATGACCAGATCTCCGAGTTCAAGGAAGCCTTTAGCCTGTTTGATAAAGATGGAGATGGTATGCCATGTTTCGCAGATCTTTGTGTTTACTCATCGATCGTTGAGTTTCTCGATTTTGTTTGACGATTTAGGATCCTCATTTTTATCTACAGTTTGCGCTTATTTCACTTGAATTTGTGAAAGATCTTTCTTGTGGCATGTTAGATAACTATCGATGACTTACGCAGTGTTTTCTTGCCTGTTCGCTTGATCGCTCCCTTTTTAGGGCTCGATTTGGTTCATTTCCTGTGTTTGAAAAGTCTCTGCTGATCTTGGATTGGGACAATCGAGACAATTTTTTGTTTATTTTTTAAGTTCTTCTGTGATCTCCTTTTCTTAATTGTTCTCTCGTTTTGGATCCAACCAATTTTAACTGAAAAAGATGCAGCAATGAAGTTATTCATGAGATTGATTTGTAGTTGAATGATACATTGTTAATTGGGTCTTTGGACATAATCATATGTTTAGAACTCTTGTCAGTTTTTGTAACAGCTGACGGTGGATGGATAGAACTCTGTCTTTAAAGCTTATGTCCCTCTTTGAATGTGGTTGCAGGTTGCATTACCACCAAGGAGCTTGGAACCGTGATGAGGTCTCTAGGGCAAAACCCGACAGAAGCTGAGCTACAAGACATGATCAATGAAGTAGATGCAGATGGGAACGGGACCATAGATTTCCCAGAGTTCTTGAACCTTATGGCAAGGAAAATGAAAGACACTGATTCAGAGGAAGAGTTGAAAGAAGCCTTTAGGGTTTTTGATAAAGACCAGAATGGTTTCATATCTGCTGCAGAGCTTCGACATGTGATGACAAATCTTGGGGAGAAACTAACTGATGAGGAGGTTGATGAGATGATCAGGGAAGCTGATGTTGATGGTGATGGTCAGATCAACTATGACGAATTCGTCAAAGTCATGATGGCTAAGTGAGATAATCTAAAGAGACCCCTTCCAAAGAAGGGATTTTTCATTATGGCTTGATTCTGCTTATGTGTTCTTTAGGACATGTTTCCCTTTTTATTTGTTTGGTTAACCTCTTTAGTATGAACTCATGCCTTGCTGATCCTTTGACTATTGATGATCTCTCTTTTTCTATTTATTCTAGCTTTTGTTGTTGCTTCTCTTTCTTAAAAGCCATTATTACTGAATGTATTTTTACAATTTTAGCACAAAAATAAACCACCCAAAATGGCAAATTTGTTTCTTTGTTACAATGAGAAGCTTAGTACATAAAGTACCAAACACATTACGAAAAAGGTTAATAAACTCAGAAATGTTGGCCACTCGCTATGAACAAAGAACAGTTTTCACAGAATTGAGAGATAAATAGAAAAAAGAACAATGTGGCATTGGATTTGAGGTTTACTTGGAGTTACCGTGTGAGTGGTTTATAGAGGACAACAGTTATGTACTTAGACTGGAACCTGTGAGTTAAACCCAAAGCTACAAGAGACTGAGGAGTCCAACCTTGCTCTATAAACACATGGTTAAGCACCACATGCTGAGGCTTTGTGGCTATGCCTGTTTCTTTGGATTTGCCGAGAAGTGTTAGATGAAGCTGAGGTGGAACCGCCAGTGGCTCTTTTGTGTAATCTTCTGCGGTAGGGAGGACTTGGCCATAGCTATGATCAGGTGACGGTGGCGCCTCAAACTCGGCTATGCTTTCTGGGTTTTCTGGCACAAAGTTCTGCATAATGATTGCAGATGCTGTTACACAGTATACTAACATGAAAAAGAGGTCAAGTGTTTACTACTTACATGAACGTCGAGAACGTTACAGACATTGCCCATTTCGTCTGATACATAGGGTAAATCCGGGATGTATTTGCATTCACCATCGACAATGACCTTGTAGTGATATATGCCAGACGGAAGAACAAAGAGAATTGAGTGGTCTTTTCCAGATTTCTGCAGCTTCTTCCTGTGGAATGTAAATGAACATATGTATACACACATATTTATTGAAAGCACAAAATCAACTTATACCTTGATCTCCAATTGTCCCATGATCCTTCCACTACCACATCATTACCTCCTTGGTTCCATGTGATGATTGTAGGGATTCCTTGCTCTGCAGGACTGTCAAATACCCTTGGAGATTGGTTCAATTGAATTTTATTAGGCGAAGGAGGGGCGTTTGTCCTATGCAATGGAGTCACAGGAACCTGAAATATGCACATCAAACTTGGGGTCTGAGATTATTCAAACCAAAGTGTGAGGAGAATCAGTAAATATTTGAGGTTCCATTATTCAAAACCAAGTCAAGCCCCAATTCCACTATACAAAAGAAGAAGATACTTATTCTTGCAAGCTTGTCTTCTCCATTCACAATAAAAGCAAAGCTTACATTACACAAAAACTCATCAGGTAGAAACTTTTCCACATTATCAGGATTGATGCACCAAGATGACAAATAAAAACAAGATTTCATTTCTCAGAATCAAACAACAGACAAAAACCAAATTAAGTGCAATCCCTAAATAGAAAGAGAGTTCACATATGATTCTAATGAAGAAAGATCTTAATGAGCGAAACAAATGAAAAGTCAGCAAAAACTAAAAGGGAGCTCTATTCAACAAAGTTTCAATCGGATCATCCAAAACTTAATATCAAGTTCAACTATAAACACCGGGGAGAAATACGTAAAACCTGAGGAGCAAATAAGAAAGGAGATGGAGATCGAGCGGGGCTTCCGGGAGGAGAACTGGTCATAGAGTCTGGAGAAGGACGACTGCGATCGCCGCCATTGGATATTGCCGAAGATGAGGTGACGTCTGCGCCGACGCTAGAGAAGGCGTCTTCTTCTTTGCCGTTCGCATTTCCCATCTGAAACACAAATCACGAGAGAGAGAGAGAGAGAGAGAGAGAGAGAGAGAGAGAGAGAGAGAGAAAGAGCAGACGTGAAGGAAAATGGAGGGAGGGACGAAGATATAAGTAAAAGAAGCCTCAAGTAAGGAGTTTATTACGAAGAATGCCATTAGTAGCGAAACGAGATCGATCGTATCCGTACCAAATGGATAAACGAGTGACTTGGATTCCAAAAGTGGATAATGATTCATTTAGGCCATTACTGTTTTGCTGCTTTTGGAACTTTTATAACATGTTTTTGTGCTATACACAATAAAAAAAAAAACTTATCTGTAAGAACGAANATTTAACGAAGTTCAGCAATATGCCTACGTCCTCAAACCAATCACTAGAGATTTATTAGACAAACTTTCAACAAGATCTTGCCTAATGGAATTATTCGACACTAAGACACTCTTTAGTTCGACACCAATCAATCTCTATCCTATAATGAGACACAAAGTTCTCTAATACAAATACAAGAATCAGAACACTTAGGTCTTTCTCCTAATTCTATCCTTGATCTAAAATACCTCGTGATTCAGAAGGTAACACCCGGTTTAAGTGTCTCACACACTCGATCTGTACCTTTTTCCATAGACCGATCTTCAATAAATTGAGCTTTTTCTTTTCTGAACGGTTGACCTAATTTGACTCATATATCTTGTATTTATAGCATCCAAGACGCAGCAACTTCCAATATTTACCAAAGATTTAGAGAAGAGAATATCTTAGAAAGATATGAGAATATCTTAGAAAGATATGAAAATATCTTAAATCTCTTTTTCCTTGTAACAAACAATATCTTCTATCCAAAGATTTAG
>OVBE01014446.1:0-12072 GCA_900406425.1 Iberis pinnata | reverse complement strand
ACTTAGTCACCACCCAACTCAAGAAAGACCAAATGAGCGAAAAATCTACTAAGGCAAGTAATTGTAAAGCAAAGATAAAAACTTAGTAAAAAATTAACAAAATAAGATAAGCATCAGGCCATCCTGATCAAAATCAAAAGAATCCAATGTAGTAGGTTCCAAACAAAAGGCATCGAGTAATCCCGAGCAAAGATATGCAAAATGAAAATAACAAAGTCTGATAAGAAACTAATAGTACTCCTAAGGGAGTGCGGGATCAGCTGCAACAGAAGGAGAAGTCTCGGTGTGGAGCTCCGCCGCATCGGAAGGCTCGGAAGTCCTGGTGCGGCCATCTTCTGCATCTGCGAGCTGCGAGGCCTCGGTGCGGGGTACCTCAACCTCCAAAGGCTGCAAGGCCTCGGTACGAGGTAACTCCGTCTCTGTGATCGGTGCTGTCTCAGCTAAGAACTCTTCCATGGAGAATCCCACGTTCGACCCGAACTCGTCAAGTGCACCCTCAGAAACATCAACAACAGGCGGGGTGGCAACAACTTGAGAAGGTAACGGAGAGCCCATGAGAGTCTGCACGAAGCTGTCTAAGTCAAGCGGAGAAACCTTCACATCGGCTTCGGCTAAAGCGGTCATGAGGGACTCCTTGTCAGCAGAAACTTCCTCTAACTCAGCTTGGAAGTCCGTAATGCCACCCCGAACGATCTCCTCAAGGAGCTCAATGTTCGAAGAAGTCTCTGAAGCTCGTGCAAAGGGGTCAAGAGCGGCGTCCCGAGCAGCAAGGTGAAGCTTCACCTGTTCAAAGTAAAAACATTAGGAATTCACTAAGGAAGTTACATTATGAAAGAAAAGACAAAGTGAAGAATGGAAACACACCTGCGGGAGGAAACCTCTGCCTTTCCCGTGTGAGTAGAACAAGGTGCGGGGGGAGGAGAGGGATCCCAGTGAGATGGCCCGGCAGAAGACTTCCCATAAGCTTTCTTAGCTGCTTTCTGTTGACGATAGCTAGACATGGTTGTCCCTGGAATCAAACCTAAAGCTGGAAGAAAGATTGTTGTCTTGTTAAGACAAAACCGAATAAAATTTATAAGTGTAAAATATATGCCTTGAAAGGAAGAAGGCGCTTACCTTTAAAGTCTGCGAGGGAATACTCGAAACGCTCGGCAGCGATTGTAGTGCGGAGACGAGAAGCGGACTCCCGAATGCGGGGGAGGGGGGGCGTCAAATTCAACCCACCTCACCTTTCCTAGTCGAATACGATTGAGGTAGTGTGCTAGCTCGAGACAGAAGTCCACCATGATCAGAGGAGGTGCCAAAAGGAAGAACACGAAAACAATGTTAGTCACTCATAAGAAAATGCATGTATAACATAAAGGAAAACAAGCTGGAATCAAGTCCAGCCTCTACCAGGCTCAGCAATCCAATCGGTAAGGGCGAGGTGAGTGAGGTCGCCAAAGTGGACTGGTCCACTGGGAAGAAGAAGTAACGTTCCCTCCAGTCTTCGTCTTTCTTTGGCATTCCAACGAAGACCTTGCAGTTGTCCTTAGTGGCGGCAAAAAAAGACCCGGGGTGACCTGTAACACCCTTGATAGCATACATACGAGCTATCATTGGAACTGTCAAGGGAAGATCGCATTCCTCTGCGAGAACCTGGTGGCACACCACATACCGAACGAAGTTCGAACACATCTGCCCAAGTGTAACATCCATAGCGTGCATAAGATACACTAGGACTTCTGGATGAGGGAAAGTGAGGCCACACGCCCTAGAAAACACCTCATAGGCACAACAATGACCTTCCCTAACGAGTTCCAGAGACTCATAGTCCAACGGGGAAACTAAGGAAATGTTCTTCAGAATCCGGGAGCTACGTCTAAATTCCCTTAGTCTATCCACAGAACATGAGGAGTGAGAATGGGGATCGAAATGTGTACCACGGGTCGGAGAGACAAGAGGAAGGAAAGAGTGCTCTGACTCAATAGAGACAGCATCAGAGGAAGACTCATCACCAGATTTCGGCGACCGGAGGAGCTCCTCAAGCCAAGCGAGTTTGGAGACTTCACGTGCCAAGCTATTCGGGGATGTGGACTCGGGTATGAACTCTGGAGAAGAGCATGATGAAGCCTCGGCATTAGGACTCTCGACAAGCCCAATGGCCAATGCGGACGGGAAACGGCCTTCAGGGCAGGACGGCTTGGCACGGCATCATCTCTGCTCGGGGCAGGCTTGGCGCAGGAAGGGTTTCGCACGGCACCGTCGCGGGACGATCTTGGTGCGGAGGGAGCTCCGCATGGCGCCACCATGGCTCGGGTCCGGACCCGAGTCGTCACTTACTCTGCGCGGGTGTGCCTCGGCGCGGATCCGAGTCATCACCCTCTTGGCGCGGGTCCGCCTCGACGCGTGGAGAGCTCGACGCGTTATCACCTTGGCGCGGACCCGAGTCATCACCCCTTGGTGCGGGTCCATCTTGGTGCGGGGACGGTCCGAATCGGCTCGGGCGGGGCGACGGGGTCGAGCTTGGAACCGGGCTAATAGGCTACTCGGTCGATTTTTGTCCATGAGAAGAGAAGTAGAAGAAGAGAAGAAAATGAGAGAAAAGAGTGGAGTGAAGGTGTAGAGAGAGAAATGAAAAAGGTAGAGAGAGAAGTGAAAAGTAAAACATGAGGAAGAAGAAAGTAAGAAGAAGAAGATGAAAATGAAAAGTAAGAAAGAGAAAGGTGAAAAGTGAAAAACAAAAAATATCTAAGATACTTTTCTCACCAAAAGCAAAGAGAAGTATGATTTTCAATTTAATATTTGATCCGGAAAGAAGTAGGATTAACGACGGAAAACGGTTTTTCGCGGAATTTCTACCGTTAAACAGATCAACCTTACCGGAGTTCTAACTAAATCCACCAAAACTCATGAACAAAAAAATGATGAGGTAACTCTAGAGAGGAGAAAGAGTAAATACCTTATGATGGTCTTCGGTAAGGAGCAATGAGGTTTCCCTGGCAAAAATGAAGTCGGAGTTGGAATCAAGAGGAGCGGTGGAACAAGAGTGAGAAACCATGCGGTCTCACTACTTCATATAGTAGAGCGGAGGAGTGAATCAAGGGATCCTGATTTCAGAATCATGATCTCCAATCTACCACCAAATCCGCCCGATCCTCGCCCGACGATCATTGAATCTCATGACGGCAGGAAATTCACGATTCCACCAAAGGAAAGTTTCCATTGGTAGAATGGGGGGGGGGCAAAATGTGGGCGCACTAATCGACTTGGGCCAATTAATGGGCTCGGGTTGGATAGAGGTGAGAAGAGGATAAGAATGGGCTAGAATAACCCACCTTGAACCCAGCTGCGTTGAGAGATAGCTCAGCGCGTGGAGAGCAGAGAGAGAGCTCAGCGCGCGGAGAACAGGGATAGAGCTCAGCGCGAGGAGATCAGGAAGAGAGCTCAACACATGGAGAGCAAGAAGAGAGCTCAGCGCGTGGAGAGCAGGAAGAGAGCTCAGCGCGCGGAGAGCAGGAAGAGAGCTCAGCGCGCGGAGAGCAGGAAGAGAGCTCAGCGCGCGGAGAGCAGGAAGAGATCTCAGCGCGCGGAAAGTAGAGAGAGCTCGGCGTGCGAAGAGCTCTGTTGGAGAATCCTGATGAAACACTTAAATATGGGATACAACAAGTAACACGAGGCCCGTGAACATGAGAAGCGAGTAATGGGCCGGTGAAGCCCACCGTGGGCAAAGCATTGAGTGGGCTGCCTCAACTCGCCAAGAAGCCCATATCGCAACGACTCACGGACACGATGGAGCCAGCGGTTACGAGAAGTTCAAAGGAGTGTAACCGCAGAACCAGAGCATTGAAGACACATTGAGTGCAAGGGATATTAGGGCGAGCCAAAAAGAGAGCCCTATAAGTAATGTAGGTAGAGGTCCGGAGAGTGGACCGAAAATCTTTTGTAAAACTTAGCATATCATTGAGAAAGTATTGTAACACTTAAGAAATTCTAATAAAAGATACATTCGATTCATACATTCTAATCGATTTGGGTGTAAGGGATAACTTGCTCTCACAAAGTTAAAACCATTATGTTACATTAAAATTTAAAAGTATTATCATATTACATACCTGAGACGCTAGATGGTACTGGTCATTGATCGGGACATCCTCGGGTGGGATAGACTCTTGACTCGCCCGCTCAGAGATCAGCCGACGTGTGTTTGGTGGCAACCTCGCGAACCACCTCATCCTGTATCTGACCCGTCGTCTTGTTCGTGTGGATGTCCTCCATAAGCTCGATAGGGCCAGGTCGACGGCCAGTCTCACGCTCCTATTTTATGATTGACAATTAATTAGTATTTATAATTATAATATTGAGTTATATATATGAAATATAAATTTTCATACCATCTCATCGGCCCGTGTCGCTGCACTCTTGGAACCGGTGTTGGTAGTAGCTATCCCCTTGCCATCTCGGGTGCTCATCCGGTTGTTCCTTTTGGTATCAGATTTCTCCTTGACCTTCTCCAACTCCTAATGTGCAATGAAGCCTGCTAGGAGTTCGTCCGGCATCTTGTTATGCTTCTTCTTCTCGACGTACCAACTATGCTTCCACGCACAGACGTGTGAACTGTACGACCTCGCAGCTCGTGCATCAAAGCCTATCCGGACTTCGCGAGTCAACTGAGGTAACCAGTTGAACTCTTGCTAAAGAATGCAAAACCGGTTATGTTAGTACTAACCATTTAAAATGGTCATTTGCTATTAATTCAAAGAAATCTGTGTTACATATTGCAAAGCAGTAAAACCATTAGTCCTTGTCGACGTCTGGTAGATCCTCGTACGTAGGATACGCCATCCGTAGAAGCCCGTTCATTATTCGCTTAATGCACATTGAGATGCCGTTTGTGGTGTGCTGAAACCACGTCGTGCTGTTACGGCAAGACGGGTGAAGCACCGACAATCGCTCCCGTCCAGGCTGGATCAGGAGATCCTCA
This sequence comes from Iberis pinnata, assembly GCA_900406425.1. Classification (NCBI taxonomy): domain Eukaryota; kingdom Viridiplantae; phylum Streptophyta; class Magnoliopsida; order Brassicales; family Brassicaceae; genus Iberis; species Iberis pinnata. Next base: position 7,109 of record OVBE01014446.1, on the reverse strand, counting down.
ATAGACATTCGCATTTGGGGTTGCGAATTTCCCTAAGCCGCATGTGGTGTATCAGGCACCCGAGTAGATGACGGTGACAGGACAGTCTGGGCCGATGTTTGACCAATTTCGTTATGAAATTGGGCATACGAACTGAAACAATTTCAATTTAAAAAATTAAAATTTATAATAATAATTATAAAGTGTATTAATATAATAAAATTTTTGATTAATATAATTCTAATTTTTATAATTCTAATTAATATAAATTAAATTAATGTTAATTTTATTTTCTTAAATATTAATTATAACAATTTTTTAAAAGAATATAATTGTTATTTTTTATAATTATTTACATAACATAAATTAAATAAAACTAAAAATTAATCAAACCCTAAACCTTTTTCTTAAAGTGGAACATGTACCTCTCAGAGGGGTACATCCACCGATATTGGACCGGTCCACCAAGCGATGCTTCACGTGGAAGGTGAATCGTGAGATGTTCCATGACGTCGAAGAAAGATAGTGGGAAGATCTTCTCCAAGACACAAAGTATCATTGGTATGTTTGACTGTAATGTCGAAATACCATCAACTGTAAGTGTCCTCTTGCTAAGATCACAGAAGAAAGCTTCGACCGCTACACAAAATGAAAAAAAACATGTAAGCAAATAGTTATTAAAATGTTAAAGTAACTTGTACATAATTTTCTACATAATTACCTGCAATGGCCTCGTGAACATCTTTCGGGAGTAGATGCTCAAATGCAAATGGAAGAAGGCGTTGCATCACCACATGACAATAGGCGTACCCATCGGGGAATTTGACCCTATGAATAATCCAGTTGAAGAACTCAGCCTTTGCATTCTTCGATAATCGAAATGCAGGCACTGGACAACTTCAATCGGGGTTGATGAGGAGCTCAAGACGAGAACAAATGTCCGGCAAGTCTAATATGGACTTCAAATTATCTTTTGTCTTCCCTTGGACATTTAGAACCGTCTTCATTATGTTGTCAAAGAAGTTCTTCTCCACATGCATCACATCTATGTTGTGCCTCAACAAATGTGTTTCCCAATAAGGAAAATCCCAGAATATGATCTTCTTGTGCTAGTTATGATTTATACCTGTATACTCAACATTGACGTAACAATTTCCACCAACATTTGCATCATTCTTCATAACAACACCATAATCCACTAATTGTTGTAAGAGAGTCGCACCTTAATTCAGGTGGTGGACTGTCAACACATCTTTTCTTCTTGAATAATGTTGTTGATCAATGATATGGATGACCCGGGGGCAAAAACCTTTGGTGACAATCAAACCAGCATGTTTTCCTTCTGTTACTAAGCTGGAAGGAATCAGTGTTATCCGCACAATATGGATATGCTAGTTTCCCGTGAGTTGTCCATCCTGATAACATGCCATACGCCGGGAAATCGCTTATCGTCCACATAAGAACAGTACGCATCCTAATNTACGCTTGCTCCCCATGTTTCCATAATGTCTTCAACTCACGTATCAATGGTTGCAAAAACACGTCAAGTGATCATTTCGGATGTTTCGGCCCTAGTACAAGAACTGAGAGATGTAGAAACTCTCGGTTCATACACAAAGATGGCGGCAAATTGTATGGTGTCACGATCACTGGCCATAGAGAATACTGTCTACCGTGCTTTCCGAATGGGCTAAATCCATCTGTACTTAGTCCGAGATAAACGTTTCTTGGCTCGCATGCAAAATCTGGATAAGTAGCCTGAAAATGCCGCCAAGCTTCTGCATCTGAAGGATGTGCAATCTCTCCCTCGAATCTATGCTCAGCATGCCATCTCATTGCCGCAGATGTTCTCTCGGACTGATACAACCTCTTCAACCTATCCTATAGCGGCAAATACCACATCCTCTTGTAAGGCACTTAAACTCTACCGCCTGTATCCTTATACCTTGGTTTGCGACAAAATCTACAACTTGTCTGTGTGTTGTCATGTCTCCAATAGATCATACAATTATCAATGCAGACATCTATAACCTCATACGGCAATCCAAGCCCTGCCACAAGTTTATGAATCCCATAATATGAACCTGGAGCCTTGTTGTCCTCTGGCAAGATATCTCTCACTAACTTTGCTATTGCGTCAAGTGCATCCTCAGGCAATTTATAATATGTCTTTATACATATCAACCTACTAGCAGATGATAAAGGCGAGTGTCCATCTCTACATCCACTATATAATGGCTGATTAGCTGCATCTAACATATCAAAAAACCGTTGTGCTTCTAAATCTGGTTCTTCGTACGAACGCTGAGTCGTCTCTGTAGTCTCTCTATAAACGTCATTAACCATCTGAACCATAGGTACAACATAATCTAAATCCGTTCAGGTTCTTCTATCCTATCAGCCAATGGTTCGCTACCGCTAGTACTAGCAACAAGATTAGGTCGTTCTCTAAGACTACTACTAGCAACAATATCATGTTATATGCCATGCAAATACCAAACTTTATAACTAGGCCGAAAACCATTCATATAAAAATGATTCCAAACCATATCTATCTTGACATTATGCGAATTCCGACAAACATAGCATGGACATAGTAACTTACGACTGCGCTGTGCCCGAGGTTGTCGACATGCTAATTCCGTGATTTCCATAACACCGCGCGAATACTCGTTGTTCAAAAGGTTCGTATCTGGATCTATTTTCTCTCGATCCATCCATGATCAAAAATATGGAGGATTAGACATTTCTTTCTAAGCTATATGTTGTGAAATGATGAATAATGAAGGTTTGGACCTTCTGGTTTTATAGAATTAATAGTGACGGAATCCTGACAGACATATCTGTCAATAAATACGAATATAAACGTTGGCAACGGTTATATCTACATATATATTGTCAGGTGGGTATCCTAACGGATTTCCTTAGGAATTCCCGACGGGCATGTCCGTCAGCAAATATCCTTCAGGAATCCATCAGGAAATTTCTGACGGATATAGGTCTGTCAGTTTTTTTACTGACGGATACGCATCCGTCAGGTTCCCGTCAGTATATAAAGAGAAACCTGACGGATCTGTATCCGTCAGGATTTGACGGTCATTTTTCCAGAATTTTTCTTGCAGTGGATAAAATAATCCACTTCATAGTAGAGATCGCCCGTCTCAAGGTCTGCTTCATCAAGGCGTTAAATTAAGCCCTTAATCCATGACTAGGCATTCTAGGTCTGATAAGGAAAAAGTCAACCTCGGTTATCTCAAGTTTATCTAAATCGACTTGTTTATATATGCAGACAAGGGAAGAGGATATCTTTAAGAGGATCAAGGCCTATAATTTTACTTGACTTTCTATTTTACTTGAAATCTTGTTAATCAATAATATACATACATTCAAATTTTTTCATCTCTTTAGTTTGTCCCCAACTCTTTCCTTCTTTTCTATTTAGCCCTTAAATGAACTAACCCGGATTGTAAAAAATCTCCTCGATAGTTTGGCGCTAGAATAGGGGGCTAAACTATAAAGACATTAACGTCATATTACAGACGGTATCGGAGAAGACTACACCATAGTTGACTCTCAGACTTGTCTCGAAAACACGAATGCTCAACTCAAGGAGTCCATCGACAGACTAGCACAACTTGAAGTAGAGAATGAAAAATAGAGACATGAAAGCTTCTCCCATGTGTTGCGACAACCCAGGCTCCACCATCACTCTCCTTTACGATACATGGCAATACTTACAGCCTCCCAAACAGAAAACAATCGCCAATGGTGAGCTGAATTTGTCTCGAACCTCCTGTCTCTTATTTCGAATCATTCCGAAGTTCCGTTGGAATGTAGAGGTCATCGTGTAAACGATAACAGTTATATTAAGCACCAAAGTTACCTTAGCTATGCGATTATTTCTTATGGTTTGCAGAGTAATCGTGTAATCCTCTCGTATAAGTCTTAATCATATAAAACGTTGACGGCTAAACTAAACACCAACATTTATCTCGACTATACGATTAAAAGAATCATTCTCCACGACAGTCATAAGAACGTGTTTTTGTCACTTAATCATATGATACGATAATGACTAACTTGTTGTTAAGTGATAGGTCTAGAATTTAAATCCTAAAGCTAATATTGCAGAGAACAGATCAATTTAGCAGAGTATAGGGTCGAATCCCACAGAGACAAACAGTACACGTTTTAGTTAAATCTCGAATCAAGCTAAAGCATAAATAATCAAGTTTGGTTGTGATCGAAATCAAAACAGTAATTTAAACACAGTTGTAAACTATAGAATGAAAGCGTCAGGATTCAGGGAAACCACAGGTAGTCAGAATTAAAAGTCAAATTATCATTCAATGATTTTCTTTGTAAATAATTCTCAACATGAAAGACAAAGATGGAATAATTTCCTCTCGGATTATTAAACCCTATGCTCAAATTATCAGAGACAAACTCTCGCCGTCTTTTAAATAATTCATCATGCAATATAGTTCAGATTCAATTGTTCACAAGCATTAAAGACAATACTCTCGCAAGCAAGGACACTTATTTATCTAGACTAGATCCAACTTCTAAACCAAATCTCTTTGTGCTTATTAGTCTAACTTCAATGAACTAGTTAGATACTCTCATTCATGCATTAATAACAAGTCTAGACTAAGAACCCAACAATTGTTATCCCCTTATGATAAATCTAACAATCAAAACCTGAATTCCATGGGAAACCCTAAAATCTAACTAGTGAACTACTCAGACATTGACAAGCAAAGAAAAATCAATATCTTTGAAGAACACATAATCATAAAATAATAATAGATGTTAAAAAGGTTTCAGAGAAAACTTCTCCCAAATACAGAGTTCAGAATCTCCTCTCCCTATCTCAGTAAAAACTTTGAAAATATAAAGCTTAATGAAATAAAACCTATCTAAAAGGTTTTTTTATAGTGCTTAGAAAAAAGGAAAAACCAAAATATAATAAAAGATAACCTTGAGGACCAATTCTGCAAAATTTGGAAATCTTCTAAAAGTTCTCGGGTCAGCACATTGATCGGGCACTTTTTTTGATCGATCGAGCACTCGATCGGGCAAAATTTCATGAATTCTAGGAGCAAATGCCCGATCAGGCACTCAGATGCCTGATCGTGCACTCCAGGGTATTTCTGCGCGATCTTCTTCAGCGAGTCAGCTTGACCAGTCTTCAATAAAATAGCCATAACTTTTGATTTATATGATTGAATGACTTGAAACCACCTCCATATGAAAGATAACTCACGTGGGTATCTTGTGTCCAATTCTCAGCTTAATACATCCACGGGAACATCTTCAAACATTGCTAAACCCCTGTCCCTTCTGCTGGAGTCTGCATCTGCATATGTCAATTTGGATCCCTTTTGTGCAAATGAATGACCCAAACACCTAGAAAACTGTAAACTAATACCAAATTGCAAGGAATTAACTCGGATAACGCTTAATAGCAAACATAAATGCTCACTAAAAAGCTTTAAAACCGAGTACTATCAACTCCCGCAGACTTAGATCTTTGCTTGTCATCAAGTAAAGCAAGATTTAATCCACAGAAGAGGTTTGAAAAGGACCACACAAAAATTCACAAAATCTTAGAAACCATAAGCATAGTTTCAAAATTCAAAAGACACTTATCTCAAACAATTACTTTGAATGGATTGTTCACCACCACTAAACCAATAACATGTTCCCTACTCTAAATCTGAAATCAATCAAGTACCAAATCATATCAACCAGCTCTTTAAATTTAATTAAGTTCAGATACATGCATTCTCACCTATGGTATATCAATAAAATTACTCAAGTACCTCTTCTATCGCAATGTCCATACCAAACAGAGCATCAACCGACTTCTGGTCCTGATCCTTTTTCCCCTTTTCTCACTTCTTTTCTTTCTTTTTGCACTTTTCTGCGTTTTTCTTTTCTTTTCTTTTTATTTTCTCACTTTTCGGCGTTTTTATTTTCTTACTACTTTTTTTTAGCAGCCCGGCAATGATTACGGTCTTCTCACGCTTTCAACACTTTTTCTGAATCGTTTTTTTTATTTTTCTAAAGGGAGAGAGAGAAAGGACTCGGACCGTACTAAAAGAACTTTTCGGCTTTACAGAACACTGAAGAGCAAGGTACCTAATTCTCAGAGTATATCAACACCATAAGCAAGAATAATTCAGATTTTAAATTAAGTCCTATCATGGCAGAGGTAGCATCAATTCATCAATAACTCAAAAGACCAGAACTTTCAGAAACAAATCAAACAGCAATGAGGTTCCAATCCTAATCTCATCAATTAATCTAAGTCAGTAATCTAGTGAAAGTGAAAACCATACCCACACTTGACTATTTATCATCATTGATTTTGATCATGGTTCCTTCAACTCGATAGACTCAACTAGATTAAAAACGAAAAATTTGAAAAGTTTCACCAAAAAGACAAAACATCAAAACGTAGTTAGTATTATTACACCTTTCCCCAAACTTACTTCACACCGTCCCGATGTGAAAATAAATCCAAGAGAAGGGTAAGACTTGACTCAAGAAAAATGAAAATAACAAGAAAAGAAAAACTAACTTGGGTGGGTTGCCTCCCACCAAGCGCTTGTTTAAAGTCGTTAACTTGACTGTAGAGCACAATTTGCTAATCATGAGAATCAAATGGCTGAGCCAATGCACCTTTAGTCCTTCTCCTGTTAGTGCAATAGAACAAATGCACAAAGAAATACAATGTTTCCCATGGCAAGAAGACATCAATCTCATCAAAGAAGCTTACTACATATGTAGCATATATCATGAATTGCTCCTTGTTTACTAGAGGCTCATGAGAATCAAATGCATTAGATGGAAAAATAAAATCAACTTCTGGTTTAAACGATTTCAACACAAAGTAGCCAACTTCATCTCCATCAATCATGTAAAACACAACATTCTCACTTCTAAAATCCATCTCAACCTTAGGATTTTCTAAATCACTCAAGATCTTATCTACATCAAGCACATCTCCTAGGAAAGATTTCTCTAGAAGTAGACTAAACTCATCATGAATTGAAAAACTTAACATAAGATCATGAATTTCATAACATATTCCATCATAATTCCTAGTAAGTGTTTCAAACCTC
>OVBE01014445.1:0-12072 GCA_900406425.1 Iberis pinnata | reverse complement strand
TATATATATATATATATATTATGGCATATGCATTATCTTAGTTGCACACGTAACGAAATAATGCATAATTTGATTGAGATATTGTCGCTAAACTAATTGGAAAAACAAAAACGCCATTTTATAATGATAAAAACAGTATTGACTAACATTTTTTAGAAAGTTTAAGTCCCAGAAAAAAACTTGAAAATAGTATCAAGAACCATCTCACTTAAAAGGCTGAACCCGATCTCTCTGCCTTGATCGAACCGGTCTTGGCCTTGATGCTGCAGCTCTGGTAAACCTGATTCTGCTATATCATTGGCCTAATTGGAACTTGACCTCGAATATAATATTACTACATCAATGGTCAGATTACGAAGTCTCTAGGTTAGGGCCACGTTTTTTCCGTTCTCAGATTACGAAGTTTCTTCATCTATCTTGGAGCTAAGAACAGATCAGTCAAACTTGCAAAAAATCAGAGTCTATTCTCTTTGTCCCACTTTTAGCTTAGTGCTAAGTAAACTTGTCCATCAATCTCATGAGCCAGCAGTCACACCTCTTAAGGAAGGGTGTATCTTCATCCTCTTCGGAAAGGCGCCAATTAGAGATGGAAAAAGATGAAGACATAATCCAAATTCCTGCTTGTGACCTTACCATCGCAGCAGAACGGTTTCAAAATACCCTCATTGGACAAGTACTAAGACAAGGAGGGCGTAGTGTGGAAGCTATGATTTCTCTTCTCCCACGAGCTCGAATCTGGAATGTTGAAGGTAGAGTAAGGGGAATCAATTTGGGAAATGGCCATTTCCAATCTGACTTTGACAGAGAAGAAGATCTAATTATGGTGTTGGGTAAACGACCGTGTCATTTCAACCATTGGATATTTGCCTTGGAGCGATGGGAACCGTCTACTAAGGAGAACTTTCCTAATACGGTCCCCTTTGGATTAAGGTAACTAGATTTCCTGTCCACTTCTGGAATGATCAAACTTTCAAAGAAATAGCAAAGGCTCTGGGGAATAAAGAAGAAATTGATGCTTCAAATGTCCGCCTCAAAGTCTCAATCAATATAGATGAACGACTTCAGTTTAAAAGGAGAATAGGTTTCTCGGGTGGTGAAGTTGGATCGGTTCAACTAGCATATGAAGGATTAAACCGCTATTACTTTGCATGCAATCGACTCTCTCATGATATTTATTCATGCCCAAACATCTCAGAAGAGGACCGAGCAAAAAAAGATAAGTGAGCTTGGAGAACCTCCACACCTGGATACTTTAAAGGATCAAAGAAATCCTAATATTCCTTCTATCGATAGGAGAGGTGGATACAAAAGACCTAGATCCCACATGGGAGAAGCATCTAAAAGATCATCCACCCGTTCTAATTTTCCCGGTTGTTCCAGAGGAGAAAAGAGATCTCACTTATCCAAAACTATTGGAATACCAATTATTTGGAGAATCATAGAATTCCGATGAAGGAATCCGAGCGAAGAAGGGTTGACAATCACAACCAACCAACTAAGGTTTCTCATAATAATGTTTGGAGTCGGCTAGATAACCAAACAGGGACAAGTGTCTGGAAGGACATTTCTAGATCTCACCAAAGGATTTTTGGCAACACCTTGAGAGAAGCGAGCCTTAAAGATCATAGACCCCTCCACACTTCCCATCGCTCTAAACAAGGTTGGAGAATTAGAGACCAAGCCTTGAGAAGCCGCCGAAGCGAAAAAGATACGACATCCACCATCTCAAGGAACTTTGAGAAATCGCCTATGGAGAGAGTCGATTCTCAAAGAACCATCTCCGCTATTTTTCCTTCGCACCCTGAAGCAAATAGAAGTGAGAATGGAGTGCTAGTGACACATTTGAACGAATCTTTGGAAGAAATAAAAGGAAGGTTAAAAGGAAAAGCTAATATGATTGAGGACCCAAACGAAGGTACCCCACTTTCAAATATGCTTCCTTTCTTTTTAAATGAAGAGTTGCAAAACCGAGGAATGCTTGTGATTAGAGAAGAAGGGGAATTAGTCCAATCTCAATATCAAAAAAGCTTCTTTATTCTAATCATCAACAGGTGCCTAGTTCAGAGATTGAAGAACTTATGGAGACCGATTACATTGCGAATATGGTACTTACTAGAGAAGAAGAAGCTGGGGTACAGAAACTTGTGGATGAATTTGAGGATGTAATCATGGATGAAAACATGATGCAAAAGGATGATCTCTTGGTGGATGAACAGGGGTATGATGCAGAAATCATAGATGCTATTTCACAACTATCTCCAGCAAATGTTGAGAAAAAAAGTAAAGAACAAAAAGTGTCAGGAAAGTCTCTAAAAACGCCATCAAACTCCTTTTTGACAAAGATGAAGATAGCAAAAAAAGGTATCATTGGAGAAGCTTATTCAAAAATAAAGGTTATCGCAACCAAGAGAACAAAGGAGCGAAAGCGTCAAAGAAATTAACTACTATCCGAGGACGTTAATCTCTGAGGAAAAGCCGAGGACCGGGTTTGGTGGGGTCCTAGAAACCACCAAGTACGAAGATATGATCACCATCTCCTGGAACTGTCAAAGGGAGGGAGCCTACTTGACAAAGCAACACTTGTGAGAGTTGCTTCGTTGTTTTGCACCTTCTTTTCTTTTTCTTTCAGAAAAAAAAATTGTCGTTCTTTTTTACAAGACTTTCAAGTATCTTTTGGTTTTAATATGTTGTTTACCGTGGAACCTGAGGGTAAAAGCGATGGATTAGCGCTTTTTATTTTGACTCTTTTGATGTTACAATACTTTATTCTGACAAGCGAATGATTGATATCTCGGCCATAATCAAGGGACGCAAAGTTTTTATGACTTTCATCTATGGTGATCTGGTCTTAGAGTACCGAGAATATGTCTGGGAGAGATTAACCCGTATGAGTACCAATAGGACAGGGCCTTGGTTTATGATTGGAGATTTCAACGCGATTACGGGTAACCATGAGAAGAAAGGAGGCCGTAAAAGACCAAAATCATCTTTTATTACTTGTAAGACTATGTTAGCAGATTGTGGGATGATAGAATTCCCTTATAAAAGCAACTCTTTATCATGGCTGGGATTCAGAAAATCCGGAAAAGTTCAATGCCGCCTAGACAGAGCAGTAGGCAATGAAGACTGGCACCAAACATTCTCCCACACCAATGTGGAGTATCTTAAATTATGGGGCTCTGATCATCGCCCTATCATAACCAGTATTCTTTCAAGAGTGGTGAAAACCTGTCAGAGCTTTAAATTTGACAGAAGATGGCTTCTCAAGGACGGTTTAAAAGAAGCCATTGAGACAGGTTGGGGCCCCTTTTCTACCCCTCCAAATCAAGCACTACATGACAAGCTAGGAGATGTCAGGAGATCGATTTCATGATGGAAACGTTCTAATCCATCTAATACGGAGCGAAAGATAGAATCTCTAAAAGACCGGTTAGAAAAAGCTCAATCGAATGAGAACACAACAAGCGAGGCTATCTTGGAATTAAAATGGAATCATTGTACAGCCTTCAGGGAAGAGGAATTGTACTAGACACAGAAAAGTCGAGTTCTGTGGTTACAAGCCGGGGATCGAAATACAAAATTTTTCCATGCGACAACCAAACAGAGGAGAGCCCGAAATCGCATCGTCAAATTAAAAACCCTTTGGGTGGTTGGGCTGAAAGCAAAATAGAAATAGAAAAAGTAGCCTCGAAATAATTCCAAAACTTATTCAGAGCCTCAGAACCTGGAGATTTGGTTGAAGCCCTCCGGTATATTACCACGAAAGTAACACCAACTATGAACATAGCCTTAACAAGAGATCCACTGGATAGTGAGATTATTAAAGTGATCGAAGATATAAATCCGGACAAGGCCCCTGGGCCAGACGGAATGACCAGCCTTTTCTTCCAGAGATTCGGGGATGTAACTAACTCGCACATCATAAAGCTGGTAAAGGACTTCTTCAGATCTGGATAGTTTGATCCTCAGTGAAATTCGACAAACATTTGCCTAATCCCTAAGACTGAACATCCACAGGAGATGTCAGAATTTCGTCCAATAAGTTTGTGCAATGTTAGCTACAAGATTATATCCAAGATTCTTTGATCACGGTTAAAGAAAATCCTTCCATCACTCGTTTTAGAGACATAATCTGCCTTGCAAAGAGGCTCATATCCGACAATATCTTACTAGCACAAGAAGCTTTCCATGCGCTTCGTACGAATCCCATGTGCAAATCAAAATTCGTGGCCATCAAAACTGATATGAGTAAAGCTTACGATTGGGTGGAATGGAACTTCCTAGAAGCTCTACTTCTAAAGATGGGTTTTGAAAACAAATGGGTTTCTTGGGATAAATGGTGTGTTTCCTCAGTATCATACCAGATTCTAGTGAACGGAGAGCCGAAAGGAAATATCCAACCCTCCAGAGGTTTGCGTCAAGGTGATCCCCTCTCACTCTTTCTTTTTATCCTCCTCACCGAAGCTCTCATCTCACAGCAAAGGTGCAGAGGAGGAAGGGAGGATCACAGGACTAAATATAGCAAGAGCTAGTCCAGCAGTATCTCATCTTCTGTTCGCAAATGATAGCCTTTTCTTTTGTAAGGCTGATATCCGGCAATGTGCTGAGTTAATGAGAATCATCAAGTTGTACGGGAAGCTTTGGGCCAACAACTTAACCTTGATAAATCCTCTATTCTATTTGGTAATATGGTAGACCAAGACATTAAAGGTCCCCTTAAAAGAACTATAGGCATCCATAAAGAAAGTGGGATGGGAATGTACCTTGGTTTACCAGAAAATATTTGTGGCTCCAAACGACAAGTTTTTGCTTTTATCTGGGATCGTCTAAACGACATGATAATTCTGTAGTCATCTAAATTCCTATCGAAAAGAGGAAAGGAAGTATTATTGAAATCGGTAGCCCAAGCCCTTCCCACCTATGTAATGTCTTGCTTTCTCCTCCCGAAGGATATCATATCCAAACTTCAAGGAGCGATAGCAAGATTTTGGTGGAGTACAAAAGAAAACAACAAGAGTCTACATTAGATAGCATGGGAAAAGATTTGTACCCCTTTAGACCAAGGGGGTCTGGGTTTTAGAGATCTCCACAACTTCAACATCGCACTTTTAGCAAAAAAAATTATGGCGATTGATCCAATATCCAAATTCTCTGCTAGCCCGAGTACTCAAAGGACGATATTTTTGACATATGAGCCCAATGGATGTTAGGAAATCAAATTCTCCATCATTTGGATGGAAAATCAATCTAGCAACACAAGACCTTCTTAAGAAAGGCCTAAAACATACTATTGGCTCAGGAGTCAAAACTTGAGTTTGGTTGGATCCCTTCTAACCCTCCAAGACCAGCTAAGGATTTAGGAAACCCCAGAGACCCAAATCTTGTTGTTAGTCATCTCATTGACCATTCAACGAATCAATGGAATATGGAAATCCTTGAAGCCCTAGTAGATCGATATGATATCCCGTTAATACGGAGCATCAGACCTAGCTACCAGCACAGAGAAGACGGTATTTGTTGGACGTTCACAAAAACAGGTCTATATTCAGTCAAATATGGCTATGAGATAGCATCTCACTTAAAAAGTGAAGGGAATACTCAGGTTGTTTTAGAACCTAGTACCAAATCTTTGAGAGCCCTTGTTTGGAAGCTGAAAACGTCACGCAAGATAAAACACTTTTTCTGGCTGGTAATCTCTGGAAGCCTGCCTATGTGCAGTCGGTTAGTGGATAGGCACTGTGGATCGGAACAATCGTGCCAAAGGTGTGGGACAGCGGAGGAATCCATTAATCACCTCTTATTCCTATGATCATCAGCTTTGCAGACTTGGGCACTCTCAAATATTCCAACGACTCCGGGCTCTTTCCCGAGTGAATCTTTACTAGAGAACTTTGATTACCTCTTCCTTCGAGCTAATAACGAAGGGGTCCCAGGGAGTACTCTAGCTGGATTTCCCTGGTTATTGTGGTTCATATGGAAAGCTAGAAACGAATGGATATTCAACGCAAAAACGATATCTCCTTTGGATGTGGTCCAACATGCGACAAGTGAAGAAGAAGTGTGGAGATCGGCACAAACTATCCTTGATAATAGACAAGATCAGAAAAGTCTAGCACAAAACCTAAACATGATCATGAGTCTATCACCCTATCCAAGATGCCAAGTGGATGCATCTTGGGTGAAAAACTCAGATTTTGTAGGTGGAGGATGTGTTTTCGAGACCGAACCAGGTCATGTGCTCTTTGGATCCTTCGGGATAGGTTAGGTGTTGCCTCCACTCCATGCAGAGTTCAACATTTTACTTAGGGCAATGAAAAGTTCCTTACAACTGGGTTTTGAGACTATGTCCTTCCAATCGGATTGTCTTCAGCTTGTGAAGCTGATAAATGAAGAAGAAGAATGGTCTTCCTTGGCGTCAGAATGGAAAGAATTTGAGCATCTTAAAGATTTGTTCACAAATTTTAATATTTCTTTTATTGCACGAAATCTCAATGTAAGAGCGGATATACTCGCCAAAGGAGCCCGCTCCCAAAAATCTTTATTTTTCCATGTAAACTTTTTAGTTCCAGGGTGCTTAGCTTCAAAGGCTAACCTTCTTACCCTGAATTAATATATATGGTGTTTTGAGGGAAAAAAAAAAATTAAACACATAGTAAGATATTGTAACTCCAGATGACATCAACTGTAAGGTTTTGGTCAAAAATTGAGAACGAAGAATTAGAGATATAGAAGTTAGAAAGATGAGAAAACTTTAAGAATTGTATTACAACGATCAAATTAAATCTTCTTGAATCAAACTAAATTTTATTTAATCAAACAAGTCTTCTTCAATTAGTTGATCAATTTCAACAAAAACCAATCATGTTTCCGATCGCTAAACACAATAGATCTGATTGTGGAAACATAAGTAAAAACAGTTCTTACTATTAAGAAAATTATACAAACATATATAACATACCTTCAAGACAGCAAGATCCTTAATCACGACTAGAACCAACAAGTTTTGCTTCAAAATTCTTGTGTATCTTTTGATATTTTTACACAAAAGCAGACATGAGAAACAACTTTAGAGATTATAAACATCTAAGATAATAATTCATATGCGACAATCTATATATAGTTTTTATTAAAGAATATTCGACTATTTTGGAATCATGAATATTTAATTTTGATGCGACTAAAACGTAGTTATTAGTTTACTTACACACGTTTCATGCTAGCTTTAAGCAAAAAATAAAAATCTAACTCTATTTATCATTTTTGTTACAGATTTAATTGTGTATAATATTGATGTTTTGTGACAAAAACCCTTGACATCTCATTCACAAGTTTCCTTAACTTTTTCCATTAGTATCTAATTCTTTCTCGATCTCTAATTAAATATAAGCAACTAAGATAATNATAATATACAAAAATGCCCTTTATAAAAAAAAAAAAAAAAAGATAATATACATATATATATATATATGTATATATATATTAATGAATTTACTTTTGTGGATTCTTGAATCTTGATAAATCTTAATTATGACTAAAATGATATTAGTTTACCCATACATACGTCACATGCTTTAAGACGGAAAAAAAAAACTCACTTTATATGTATTGTAATCTTTGTTTTCCTGGGTTAAAATATATAAATCTTTGCTAAGGATAATTATTTTGTGAGATCTTGATTTCGTTTCTTTATGAGTAAAAACCCTCAAGATTTAACCATTTCATCATTTTGTTTAAAACCCTTACTTATTTCTCGCATTTCCTTAACTTTTCTATCTAATTCTCAGTTTCTTCTCTTCACTCTTGATCTCTGGCCATGTCTGAGTCCCGAACTAATCTACCAGAGATAGATGAAGATTATCCTCACTAGGATCAGTCTTAAGACTAATTAAGCATACCAACCACAAGCTTGCGATTTTTTTATTTTCAAAATTTTAGTTGAAAAACTACAAGAAAACATGCCAAAATCTGACCAGAGAAACCGACGGATTTAAATCCGTCAATAATTCCGACGGAAAATCGATGGAAAAACAATTCATCGATAAATTTAGCGACGGATCAAATCCGTCGATAAAAATCGACAGAAAATCGACGGATAATTACCGATGGACATAATCTGTCGATTTTCCGTCGGTTTTTGGATCGAAATTTGTCCGTTTAAATACGACCGTTTTTAGCCATTGCCAAACGGCTATATCCAAAGGTATCGACGGAAATTCTGTCAGAATTCCATTGATAAATTATTCTATAAATTCAACACCCCTCCCATTCCCAAATTCACAACTTCACAAACAAAATTATAAAATGTCTACTCCTCATTTCCGATCATGGATAGATGGTGAGAGAATGGATCCCGAAACAAAGTTTTTGACCGATTAATATGCAAATGGTGTTATGGAGTTTATGGAATTAGCATGTCGACAACCTCGGGCAAAAGACAGTCGTAAGTTAGTTTGTCCATGTTCTTTATGTAGGAATTCTCACAATATCAGGATAGATTTAGTAAGGAATCACTTATATATGAATGGCTTTATGTCGAGTTATAAGATTTGGTATATACATGGAGAACGACCAGATATTGTTGCTAGTAGTAGTGGTAGCGAACAAATGGCTGATAGGATAAAGGAACCTAGAATGGAATTAGATTTTGGGGCACCTACGGTTCAAATGGTTAATGACGTTTACAGGAAAAATATAGAGTCGGCGCAAGTTTCGAATGAAGCACCTAATTTAGAAGCGCGACGGTTTTTTGATATGATAGACGCATCGAATGAGCCATTATATAGAGAATGTAGAGATGGTCATTCGCCTTTATCATCTGCAAGTAAGTTGATGGGGATAAAGACGGACTATAATTTGCATGAGGATCCAGTTGACGCAATAGCCAATTTTGTGAAGGATGTCTTGCCAGAGGATAAAAGTGCTCCAGGTTCATATTACGAGATACAAAAACTTTTTTATGGGCTTTGATTGCCGTATCAGGTTATAGACGTGTGCATCGACAATTGTATGATTTATTGGAGACATGACGAAAACCGGACAACTTGTCGATATTGCCGCAAACCAAGGTATAAGGATACAGTCGGTAGAGTTTCAGTTTCTTACAAGAGGATGTGGTATATGCCACTAACAGAGAGGCTAAAGAGATTGTATTAGTCAGAGAGAACAACTGCGGCAATGAGATGGCATGCTGAGCATAAAATTTGATGGAGATATTACGCATCCTTCTGATGCCGAAGCTTGGCGTCATTTTCAGTCTACTTATCCGGGTTTTGCATGTGAGAGAAGAAATTTGTATCTCATATTAAGTACATATGAATTCAGCCCATTCGGAAAGCATGGTGGACAGTATTCTCTATGGCCAGTCATCGTGATATCATACAACTTGCCGCCATCTTTGTGTATAAACCGAGAGTTTCTATTTATGTTTGTTCTTATACCTGGGCCAGAGCATCCGAAACGAGCGCTTTTTTCAGCCATTGGTATATGAGTTAAACTTATTATAGGAGTTTGGGGAGGAGTTGTATGATGTGTCGCTAAAACAAAATTTTAATATGCATGTGGTTCTAATGTGGACTATAAGCGATTTCCGAGCGTATGGCATGTTATCAGGATGGAAAACTCATGGGAGACTAGCATGTCCATGTTGTAATGATGACACCAACTCATTCCAGCTGACAAATGGAAGGAAACCATGTTGGTTTGATTGTCACCGAATATTTTTGCCCCTAAATCATCCATATCGTCGATCAACTACATTGTTCACAAAGAAGAGATATATTGAAGGTCCACCAGCTGAATTAGATGGCACAGATCTATTGAAGCAGTTGCTATATTTTGGTGTCGAGATGACCAATGATGCTAATGTTGGTGGGAATGGACATGGCCATTGTGATAGTTACGGAGAAAATCATAATTGGCACAAGAAGAGCATATTTTGGGAATTGCCTTATTGGAAAACGCATTTGTTGAGGCATAATCTAGATGTCATGCATATTGAGAAGATTAGATTTGCCAAGCATTTTTTCCGTCCTCGGCTTCACATCACGGACGATGGAAGATGTCCAATTTCTGCATTCAGATTATCTAAGAATGCAAAGGATGAGTTCTTTCAGTGGATTATTCAAAAGGTCTGATTCCCCGATGGAGACGCATCTAATCTGAGAAATTGTGTTGATATCGGAGAAGGCAAGTTCATTGGTATGAAAAGTCTTGATTGTTATGTAGTGATGCTTCTCCTATTTGCTTTTGAGCATCTCCTTCCAACAGATGTTCACGAAGCCATTGCATGTATTATTCTATTTATTTATTTGTGTACAATTTACTTATATGTTTTCATTATTGATTACTTATAGCAATTTCTCGAATTTCAGCGGCTGGAGCATTCTTTCGTGATATTAGCCGAAGGACACTTACCGCAGATGGTATTACCACATTACAGAGGAATATACAAAAGATCATGTGCGATTTGGAAAAGATTTTCCCACTGACATTTTTTTGATGTTATGGAACATCTAACCGTCCACCTTCCTCATGAAGCATCACTAGGTGGACCCGTTCAATATCAGTGGATGTACCCTTTCGAAAGGTACAAGTTTCACTTGAAGAAGAAGGTCAAAAATCTTAGCAGAGTAGAGGGTTCTATTGTGGCACAGAGCATCAACAAAGAAGCTGCAAATTTTGCCGAATATTACTTTCCAAGAAATGTTCGTACTCTCGACATGATACGGTGGAGAACATCCTACGTATCCCCCTAACGTTCCAAGTGTTTTCTAACAAATTGGACGACTAAGCAGAAAAGATAAGACTCCCCGACTTACGGAGCAGGAGTGGAGACATCTACATACATATATCCTTAGTGACTGTGAAGATATGTTGGAGTATGAAAGGTAAATTAACATGAAAACATTACTCTTTTCTTTTAGAAATCGTTAATATATATTTGGCTATAACTTTTGTATCTTGTTATGTAGGATATACTTGGCGATGGTTCGTGGTTACTTTCCGGATAAATCTGAAGCTGAAGTAGAAGCTCTTAAACAGGAAGAATACTACAAGTGGCTATAATATTTTGTAAGTGTGTGATTATATGCAAAGTAATTAAACCTTTTAATTGCATGTGTTTCTAATTAATGTGAATTTTATATAGGTCCGATAGGAAACATCTATTGGTCGGATACTTCCGACATGGTTGATCGAACTCGCGAGAGGTCCCAACAACAATGTCACGTCCTACCCAAGATATTGCACGAGAGGATTCACTTTTAGGGTGCACGATTTAGATAGGGGGAGGACAACATCAGATCATGGTATATCGTCTACATCCAAAGACGTTGTGTACTACGGTATCCTTCGAGAGATATGGGAGGTCTGTTACCCACATATATTGAACTTGAGATGTGTTGTCTTCATGTGGGATTGGTATGATCCAACTGATAGTAGAGAAGTCAAAGTTAACATATTTTGTGTGATTTTGGATGAATTCACGTAGGAAACTTGGAAAATATTATCCTTTCATTCTTGCTACACAAGCAGATCAGGTATAATCTTGGTATTTGAAAAAAAATTTAAATAATAAATGTATAGCATATATATTGAACAATTGTGCAGGTATTTTACATCACGTACCCACGCATCTCAGCTAGTAACGATTTTTGGATAGCGGTAACGCAAATAAATCCAAGGATAATGATAGAAGGCGTTTGTGAGCATGGCCCGTTACAACCAATTGGCAATGATTCACTAGTTGAGATTGAACCTTCTATAGAGGTCAATCTTGTGGTCAACTTAAGCGGATTCGGTGATTTAACTGCCCGTATACATGACGTGAACGACGAGTCCGGTAACGAATTTGAAGATGATACAGATTCTACTCCATCTGATTATTCAGCATCTGAGTAGATTTTTTGTAACATTTATGTATGTCTACACTTTTATAGTTTTTGTATTTGAGAGATATTTCTATGATATTTTTCATTTTTTGGAATTTTATGCATATTTTCCAATATTTTTTATGTCATTTCCAATATTTTAATTTTATTTTTGAATATATATATATATATATATATATATATA
>OVBE01014444.1:0-12073 GCA_900406425.1 Iberis pinnata | reverse complement strand
CTGAAACAAACTGTAGCTTGCATCGGAAAAGACTTACAAGATGGCTATGACGAGATAGGTTGTCTCAAAAAAACATACAAGATCATCATTTGTGTCTTAGTTTTGGGTGTGATTTACTTAGGATTTTTTGTCTAGTGAATGTATGTGATGTTGAGGTGAAATGAAGTGTGTTACTGGTGTGTTATTTTGTGTTGTAAAACTATAACAAATCTGTTTGCATGTGTTTCTTTTGAATTTCTGCCTTAACTATAACAATTTATGTTAAATAAAATTGTTGCATGTGTTTTTTTTGAATTTGTTGATGTGATTAACGTTTGTTGTTGAATTACTTATGGTCTTGTAATGTAATGGTAGTGCTCCTTCATAATAACCAAAAAAACTCTCTGCATAATAACCAAAAACAGCATTTAATAGTTTAACAACAGTTCATAGCAACAAAAAACCGATAATAGCTTAGCATAAAACTCTCTGCATAATAACCACAACCAAGTTTCAGTTGTCTCCGATTGAACAACAGCCCAAGCAACCGGATAGAATTGGTTGTCTGCATCTCTTCCCACCGCAGCTAACAATTGTCCTTTGAGATTGCCTTTTAAGAAGCAGCCATCTATCCCAATAATTGGGCGACAAAAAAGAAATCCATGTTCTTCTTAATGCCTCAAAACATACATAGAAACAATCAAATATCGTGTATTATTCATCCACTCTCATAGTCATAATGTTCACAGTTGAACCAGGATTAGAACTAACAACAAAAACAGATTATATATTAGAACATATTATAAACTCTTTAAAAAATCAGATTATAAACTCTTAAAAAAACAGATTATAAAATCTTTACAAAAACAGATTATAAAATCTTTTTAAAAAGATATTATAAACTTCTTAAAAAATCAGATTATAAACTCTTAAGAAAACAGATTATAAACTCTTACTCTAGAATCTCTTGCTTGTAGTCTTCTAGTCTAGCAAATTGTTCATCATGTTCAACTTGAAGTTTCAGCAATACCTTTCCTTTCGCTTTTCAACATTGGTCGTACGTGACTGTCAAATTGTGACATTCCTCCACTTGTCTTTGTATAACTTTTGGCATCATATTAGGTTCCTTCCTAATATCATTCTGGAACATCTTTGCAATAATCGTATCAGTTATTTCCCTGCTGCGCCTATCTTTGATACAAGTGTGCTCACCGTCTAAATATTTAATCATGAACTTCCCAATTGGTTCTTCGAATGAGCAGTACATCAAACTTCTGATATGCTATGTCTCCATCTTGTGTATCTCACATTCCACACTTCTTTGAGAACATACTCAATCACAGCTTCTTTGAATGTATTAATGCTATCAAACACTTGCTTAAACTTCAGCTCTCCACTGCCTATTCTCCATGTTTCATATTTTCTTACACTTCATTCCTCCTCACAATCCGAATTGTTAGGAGTATCATGATTTTTCACAGAGAACCACTAAACTAACCCAAATTTCTCGACATCTAAGGAAGAATAAGGAAGAAAACGATGAAGTTTTTTTAATTTTTTTCTTATGGCTAAAACGAAACGACGTCGTTTTACTCAAAATTGTTTAGTAAAAAATTAACGTGAAACGACGTCGTTTTGATCTTAATCAAACCGAGCTTCATACGTGGATGCTGACTCAGCTCGGTTAACGGTGAATTAAATATCGTTAGCGATTTCTATGAAATTAGCACAAAAACAATATATTGTGTATAAATTGACTAATTATTGTAGTTTTTGTATGAATTTGCACTGGTGATAACTTTCTGTATAATTAAGGCATATGCTCATACTTCGTGTATGAAATAGCCGACTTCCCTCTATTCGGCTCCATACCCGTTCATGCGATGGGTGATAGATATTGTTGGACCCATGCACAAATCTAAACAGAAATGCTTCCTATTAGTCTTAACCGATTTCTTTTCAAAATGGGTCGAAGCAGAGTCATACACTAGCATCAAAGATTCTTAAGTCGAAACCTTCATATGGAAATATATTATATGTAGACACGGTATTCCTTACGAAATCATAACAGAGAACGGATCTCAGCTTATTTCAATAAGGTTTGAGGTGTTCTATGAAAAGTGAATGATACGGCTGACCAAGTCAATTCCCAGATTCCCCCAGGGCAACGGCCAAGCGTAAACCATTAACAAAACCATATTATATTGGCTAAAGAGACGCTTGGACGCAAATAAAGGCCGATGGGATGGGCCGAAGATCTCAAAGGAGTCCTCTAGTCATGCATAACGACGCTAAGAAGAGCGACCGGAGAAACCCCTTTCGCTCTTGTATATGGATCATAATGCATAATCCCCGAAGAAGTGGAACTTCCTAATACGCAGAAAGTTACTCCCAGATCGAGAAGAAACGAACAACCTAATGTTGCTAGACAATCTCAACCTCATTAAAGAACACCGATATCACGCCATCATACGAATCCAAAATAACCAACAAGCAGCCAAAAAATACTATAACTCGAACTTACGAAGTCGTAGGTCCAAAGAAGGTGACCTAGTCCTACGCAAAGTCTTCTAAAACATTGTAGAACGAAACGCAAGGAAACTAGGAGCAAACTGGGAAGGTTCGTACAAAATCACGAAAATAGTATGACCATGTGCATAAGAAATCAGTACGATTCAGAACGACAAGATTCCAAGAACCTGGAATGCGATGCACCTCAAAAAATACTATCATTAAGCAAGGACACCATGAACTACGAGACGACTTGATCCTTGAAAAGGGTACGTAGGCAAATTTTCGTAAGAAAAATGTAGTTGTCCCCCTTTCTAAGAAGGGAGGGGAGTGGGTACATATAAATAGTATACTCCCATAATCTGCATCCATGTACTCGAAATTTTTAAAACTTTTCCTCAATAAAAACATCGCATTCTACCTTACCAGTTTTTCGCGCCTTCTTACATTTCACACATGTTCAATTATACACGACCCTCCTAACGAAAAATCGAACACTTTCCTCGCTCTCAAGGGCAAGCACGCCCTTCGTTAAATCTTGGGAACAATCCTCAAACATAAACTAAAACACAGAAACCTTCAAACGGAAAGAAAATTTTGGAAAAAGCGAGACATTGCAAACTTCAGAAAACAAACTTCTATATTTGTATGAACACAGTCTGCATAGACATCGAAACCAAAACGAGCAAACGTCCGCTCCTATATCAAACCGGTCGATTGGCCCCCGATGGACAAGCTAGTCATCCATCCACTCGTAAGATTGGTTCTCTCACACTCGACACAAGGGTAAAAAGCGCTATAAAAAACCAGAATTTTGGTCAGCACTTCTGAATGGCTTAGAAATTGTATTCGGAGAGATGTACAAAAATCGTCGAACAACTAGGCAACCATTTCTGCACTCTTTTGTCCTTAGTCAAGAAGGTTTTGTCCCATCCCGTTTTCCTATCACTAAGGTTTTCACGAGGCAAGATGGTTCGTTTACATCCAACGTTCGAGGAAACCTAAAGTCCTCAATGGACACGTTCCAGAACAACGACGAGTAAGTCAAGACTTTTTGATAAATGTTTTGGTCCTCGAAGGAGAACAGTACGCTGAATGCAGGCTCAACTTGCTAGTTGGCAAGCTGAATATCACGTGTTCAGCTCACCAACTGGCGAGCTAGATTTCAACTGTTCAGCTCGTCAACTGGTGAGCAGAATCTCATAGGTTCAGCTCGCCAATTCATGAGCTGAGTGTCGCAAGTTCAGCTCGCTAGATGGCGAGCTGAATGTCGCAAGCTCAGCTCGCTACCGTAAACACCAAAGTCACCGTATCTATACGATTATGTCTTATGGTCCGTAAAGTTTCGGTCGTACCGTCGTACTAATGTTCAGTTTTCTAACGAGAACCATAAAAATCGCGTTAACTGTAAAATGGCCCAACAAGGCCTACAACACGGAAACAACCCACTTAAGAATTTAACCAAGAATTGAGCCAAAGCATGATAGTGGTCGTAGCTTTTCCTTCAATCTGTGAAGGAAAGGAAGAAATCCAGAAAACGAAGATTTCTGCATAAGAAAAGGAAGATTTCCGCGGAAGAACGGAGGGCGAAAAAGGAATGCGGATCAATTATGCGGAATGAGGATGAAGGGGAGAGGCAGAGACATTCGATTCTTTGCACCAAAATACTTAGGGTGTTTATGCTACTTTTTCGTTCTTTGAGAACTACGACTCAATTATGTTATCAGTCTCTATTGTTAAATCTAAGACATACTCGCCGATAGTTCTTGCGGCCGGGACTATCATCTGATTGTAACACGCTCATACAACTCGGAATGAGAAAAATCTTTACCCTCTTTCGTATTTTTAAATTCTCGTACTTTTATTATTATTTATCGTGTTATGATCATAAAATCGTTTGGCTCATATAAATCCGGGATCTCTGGAAAGTTAGAGTTATCTATGATTTTATGTAACTAACGGAAATCAACAGTGTGAATTTTGATTCCAATAAAGGCCATGGTGCACAGGAGTGTGGTCGACCGTCGGAGTGAATGTCTTGCCGCCTCGAACACCCACTACAGGTCCAAAGAATTAAATCTAAATCTAGATTTAACAGAGAGATTCGAGTGAGAGAAAGAGAGGAGAAAGAATGCTAGTTCTATTTCGGACGAATATTATTATCACTTACTTTTAGTCTTTAATTACAAAAGTTTTCTCTTATTATTTGATTGTTAGCATAGGACAAAGCATTATTCTTTGTGATCGATCACAATCACGTTTACTTATTAAATATATTTAGGAGGTATGCTTCTAAATACTCTTCATTTCTTTTTTTTTTCTTTTTTTTTTCACAAAAGAACGACTTCTCTATTTATCGGTTATGTAAATACATCAAGTGAATCTACACACCAATAAGGTAAAGAAGTACCAACAAAAGAAAAGATTACATTACGTTCCCGAGATCGTCTAGCTGATAAATCAGCTTGAAGATTAGACGAGCGTGGTTGATAGATGAGCTTGAAATCCATATAGGACTCCCGAAGAGTAGTTAGCTCTTGTAACTCTGATGCAAATGCAGGCTATTCCTTGGGTGCTTGGACCATACATATTAGCTCTACTGAGTCTGTTAGAAAAACCTCACAAAATCGGTGCTTCTTATTAAGCATCTTCACAACCCAAAGGAGGCTACAGAGTTCGGCGTGAGTTGGTGTTTGACATTGTATCAAACCTTTCATACCCACAATGTCGATAGTTCGATCATGGAGTTGAAGAACCCATCCTAAACCACAGGTACGGTTCCCGGACTTCCATGAACCATCGATTGAGCACACAATTTGATGTGGAACCGCAACCTCGCTTAATGAGTTAGGCGGACACTGTCCTTGAATCCGAGGACCTTGATGTCCATCTTGACTTTGTTCGTTTGCGGAAATCCATTCTTGGCGTTCCATCTGTGCATGTTGAACAATATCTGGCGGTGCCTGAATATTGCCTCAATAAACCATATGATTACGACCTTTCCAGATAAACCAGATAAGCCAAACAAAGAGAGGCATCAGATCTTCTTTATTTGTATCTGACCATCTTCGATACATAAGATAATTCAAATTTTCCAGAAGATGAACCGATGGAGAACGTCCATATTCAAAGACGATATCAGCGAGGGCCTAGCATTGACGTGCTGGCGGGCATAAAAAAGAACATGATTAATTGTTTCATCATGTATACCACATTGTGGACAAATAATGTCCACCTGTAACTTCCGCGTTGCAAGTCGTTCATTTACCGGGACCGCATCCGACAATGCTTGCCATAAAAACATTTTCATTTTTGCCGGTGCATTTATAGTTCATATTATTTCCTTTAAGGAATCGAAGGATGGCTCCTGAATAAACGGAGAAAGAGAAGCATGATTAGCTACCAAAAACCTGTATCCAGATTTCACCGTATATTGACCAGATTTTGTGGAGTGCCAACAAAAAGAATCCGGCAAAGATCTCGAGGGTCGAATACTGAGAATAAGCGCCACATCACCCGGGTCAAATAATTGATGAAGTAAAGTTTTATTCCATCCAGAGGAACTAACATCCATTAATTCATTCACCGTCATATCAGCAACATCGAGGTTTAACCTCACACAGGGGGGACGTGCCCTAACCCCTGGTAAACCAGTTATCAGACCAAGCTTTGATATGATGTCCAGTTCCCACCACTCGTCTAACTCCACTATGGAAACGGGAGATTGTATTCCAAATACTACGCCATCCATAAGATGGTTGATTTGGTTTAGATGCATGGAACGGTGATTTACCACGAAAATACCGTCCTCTTAAAGCTTTAGCCAGTAACGAGTTAGGAAATTGATGAAGTCGCCATAGCTGCTTAGCCAAGAGAGCCTGATTAAATTTCTCCAAATCTTTGAAACCGAGTCCACCCTAGTGCTTGGGGAGGCACATACGATCCCAAGCAATCCAATGAAGACCCCTAGAGTTAGAGCCGGAACTCTTCATTTCTATTTCTATGTTTTCACAATAAGTTTTACAAGAGCATTGAGCTTTAAAAAATCATAAAAATAAAGTTATAAAATCATTTGTTAAATAACCTCAAAAAACTATTTATATTTATTCTTTATTCAAACCACTTCTTAAAAATATCTTTTATTATTATAATTTAAAATTTATAAAATAATTATTTAGATATCTTAATAAAATTTTATAATTATTTAGATTAATATTTTAAATAAACTAATAAACATATACATACATATTAATTTAAAAAATCATTATTTTTAGTAATTTATTTGTTTATTTTTAAAATTATAAGATAAATAATTTATTTATGAAATAAAAGTATATATAATATTATATATATAACACTTAAAATAAAAATTTCCAATAGTTTGATGCAATTTTCCATATATTCACTTTTTCAGCTCTACTAATCAGTAAAATGTGCATATTAATTAAGAATATACAATTTTATTGACACCGAGGTCATCATCTCCATTAAGGACTCGATCTGGAGATTCGACCTGGCATGTCTTATTCTGGATATGTCGACATGGGCATAGGCCTCGACCTAGGTTCATTAATTTAGGTCTAAATAAACCCAGACCGAGGTTAATAATAGAAAATGATGTCATCTCGGCAGAAGGCGGTTTAGACAAGTTAATGAATATTTTATTTAAGGGATACTTTCAAATGTTGTTATGGAATATTTCCATATATTTAGGAAAATATTATGTAAGGTAGATTTAACCTAATTTCCTAGCATGTATCTATATATAGGGATTTCTATGGTAGAAATTAGGGCATTCGATTATGATTAAATCATGGTTCCAGCAACTTAAACCATTAGACTATTATAATATTTATCATATTCAGTTAATAAATTTGATTCAATTAAAAATCAAATTTAATTAAATAATAGTTTTTGTGCTTGAATCACGATTAAATTGGATTTCCTGCACTTACTGCACCAAAATTGGTGTGAGATTTTAATTGATCTTAAACACATATATATAGGAGTTGGAAATAAAGGAGAATTCTTTCAAGTTCTGATGTGAGATCTTGTGTTTATTTAAAAACGTTATGTGGGATTTAATTTTGTAAAGATTATTCCTAGCTTGGCCCACAATGTTCGCCATAAATGACTCACGAACTTGGTTTCACGATCAGAAAATATCACTTGAGGCATTCCATGTAGCCTTACAACTTCCCTGAAAAACAGATTCTCTACACTAACAACATCATCAGTTTTATGGCTGGCAATTAAATGAGCCTTTTTACTAAACCTGCCAACAACCACAAAATAAAATCTCTACCATTTCTGGTTCGAGGTAAGCCAATCACAAAGTCCACATAAATATCGGTCCAAGGGTGAGAAGGAATAGGAAATGGAGTATACAAACCATGAGGTTGAACCTTACTTTTGGCGTGTTTGCATATGACACACCTTGAACAAATTTTCTCAACAACTTTCTTCATGTGAGGCCAATAAAAATGGTCTTTTAGACTAAGAAATGTCTTGGTAACACCAAAATGACTAGATAAACCACCTCCATGAGCTTCTCGGACTAGTAATTCGCGAACTGATCCACTTGGAATGCATAACCGATTGTTGAAGAACAAGTATCCTTCCTGTCTATAATATTTCTCAAAGGCAAAATTAGTACACTTTGCATAATATTCTTTACAATCAGAATCAGGCTCATACAAGTCTTTGATAAACTCAAACCAGATGAGTATAGACGTTAAGCTTGAGATTAGAGTGTACCTCCGAGACAATGCATCGACGACTACATTGTCATTACCTTTCTTGTATTTGATGACATATGGGAAGGTCTCTATGAACTATATCATCGACCATGTCTCTTGTTCAGCTTTTGTTGTCCTTTAAGATGCTTGAGAGATTCATGATCGGTGTGTATGACGAATTCCTTCGACCATAGATAGTGCTGCCAGGTTTGTAGAGCTCTCACTAGCGCTTACAACTCCTTATCATACGTTGGATAGTTCAATGTTGACCCTCCAAGCTTCTCACTAAATTAAGCTATTGGCTTCTTGTCTTGCATTAGAACGGCTCCAATGCCTATACTAGAAGCATCGCATTCAATTTCAAATGTATTTAGAAAATCAGGAAGTACTAAAAGAAGGGAATTGATAAGCTTCTCTTTTAAGGTCTGGAAGGCCTTCTCTTGTGCATCTCCCCATGTAAAGCCCACGTCCTTATTGATAACCTCAGTAATTGGAGCAGAAATGGTGTTGAAGCCTCTCACAAAGCATCAATAGAAACCGACTAAGCCGTGGAAGCTTCTAACTTTGCTCACTTTCTTGGGAGTCGGTCATTCCTTAATCGACTTAATCTTCTCCTCATCTACTTTAACTCCATCTGCACTAACAAAAAAGTCTAGGAACACAACTTGATCAGTGCAAAAGGAACATTTTTTAAAGTTAGCAATCAGATTCTCAGAACGTAAAACTCAAGGACCGATTTGATGTGAGCTAGATGTTCTTCCAAGTTCTTGTTATATATCAGGATGTCGTCAAAGTAAACCACCACCAATACTCCTATGAATGATCTTAGAATGTGATTCATCAGTCTCATGAAGGTACTTGGTGCATTAGTGAGACCAAATGGCATGACAAGCTACTTGTATAACCCTTGCTTCGTCTTGAAGGTTTTTTTTCCACTTGTCTCCTTCTTTCACTTGTCTCCTTCTTTCATTTGGATTTGATGATACCCACTCTTGAGATCAATACTGGTGAAGGTGGTTGAACCGCATAACTCATCTAACATGTCGTCTAGTCTCGGAATATGATGTCGGTACTTGACGATTATGTTGTTGATAGCTCAGCAAGATACGCACATTCTCCAAGTGCTGTCTTTCTTTGGTACTAACAGAACGGGTACAGTGCATAGACTCAAGCTTTCACGTATATGATCCTTTCTCAGTAGCTCCTCAACTTGCTTCTGAAGTTCCTTGGTCTCCACTAGATTCGTTCGGTAAGCTGGTCGATTGGGTAATGCCGAACCTGGTACCAAGTCAATCTCATTCTTGATCCCTCAAATAGGGGGTAAGCCTTGTGGGATCTATTCAGGGAATACATCGCTATAGTCTTGTAAAATCTTAGACATTCCACTAGGAAGCTCCTGTGCATTGTTAGTACTAACAAGTGATTCCTTGTATATAAACATCAAGATAGGCAATTAAGAATTTAAGTGTTTAGCAACTTCACTATGGTTGATGTATAGGTTGGTGCTGAGTGGTTTCTCCTTCTCTTTCTATTTTAAGCTTAAGATAAAGCTGGTCTTGGTAGATCTCACTTGGTGTTAACTGAAGAAGAGTGATCTTACGGCCTTTATAATCAAAGGAATGCTTGTTAGTGTAACCATCAAGAGTAACTCTACGGTCAGATTGTTAGGGCCTTCCCAACAACACATGACTCAAACCCATTGTAAGAACATCACACAAGATCTCATCTTCATATTTACCAATAGACAAAGACACCTAACCTGATGTGTCATGGTTAAAGTTCCACCTTCGTTTAACCATTGAAGCTTATATGGTTTAGGATGAGGAATGGTCTCTAGGTTTAGCTTCTTGACCATGATCCCAATTGTTGCGCTAGTGCAACTACCACCATCAAATAAGATACAAACATTTTCCTTGATAAAGCATCGAGTATGGAAAAGATTCTCGCGTTGACATGACTCTTCTGGTTGGTTTTTCACATTAAGTGTTCGCCCTGCTACCAACATTTCTCATGTTGTAGCAGCTTCTTCCTCTTCTTCTTGAACCGAGTCACAATCTGATCCCTCTTGTGGTACGATCTCACCATCATCAAGCAATAAAAAGACCTTCTTGTTAGGGAAATCTCGCGAATAATGTCTCATACCTTGATATCTGTAACACCTTGTATTACTCAAGGATGTACCACTTCTAGGCTTGAAATCAGTCTTAACTTCATCTTTACATGCAGCAGGGTGTCGGCTTAGATTCTTTAGGATAAGCGATTTTGTTGTCCTTGTAGTCTTTCGGCTTAACTACACTTGGCGTGTAACTTGGTCTAGTATAGCATCTCTTGTTTTGAGTCTCAATCAACTCAGCATTGTGAACCATTTCCTCTACATCTTCATAACTCCGAAGCTCTAACTTGTCTTGTATCTCTCGATTAAGACTCATATCACTCGGATTTAACACATTTTAGTGGGTATTTATACCTATTATTTAGTGTTATACGAGTGTTTTCCTTTTCTTTTTAGCATGTTTTCAGGAAATTCGGTGTTTGGGACGTTCTAGAGAAAAATGACGATTTTTAGAAGAATTCAAGTGAAAATGAAGAATAATTTGTTCAAGTCTCGGATAAGGACAGATCGATCGATCCAAAGCACATGAAGTTTTGCGAAAGTTTAGATTGATCAATCTATCATTAGATCGATCGATCCCTGGAAGCTTAGATCAATCGATCTATCATTGGATCGATCAATCCCCTATGTCGAACTGAAGGAAAAACAGGCTAAAAGACGCATTTAACCTCAAGATCTATTATTAGTTTTCTATTATTTAGATTTTATTTTCTTTTATTCAAAAATCTATTAAAATCCCTTTTGGCTTATTATTTTTTAGAGAGAATTTTTTAATAAGTTTTAGAACAACTTTTATCGCTGAAGTTCCAGAGAGAAGAGATCTACATCTGTAATTAAGAGGAATTCTGAACTCTGATTTCTTTATATACAATTTGGCTTTTTAATTCTTCAATGTTTACTCAATCTATAATTTTTGTTCTTGCAATCATGTCTCACTACAAGAAATATGCGTTTTCTTAGCGGTCAAAAAACGCTATCATAGGATTGCATAGCGGATAATTAAACGCTCTGACAGCGCCCGTCATTATAAAACGGACACTTTAGATAGCGGATTTAATGTATGCTATAATTATTAAAGTTACGATAGCGTAGTTGAAGATGCAATTGTTTATTTTTATAATAGCGCCGTATATTTGTTATTAAAGGTTTTTAATAATAGCTTTAGTTTAATATATTCAATAGCGTTGGATTTGTATTATAATTGGATTGCATCTATAGCAATCTGTTTTACAAAGATAGCAAACTATTTGTGCTATTATTGTGTTGTAATTACGCGACAATTAATATTATTAATTTGTTTTTTTGCACTCGACAATTAATATTATTATTAAATTTTGATTCTCTCTCTGTGCGAAAATTAGGGCGAAACTGAACCTTCCTTTTCTGCCTTCATGCACATGTCTCACCACCGCCGGCGGCGCGCCATCGTCAGCGTCGACATGGCCGGTGTCGTCGACTCACCCAGCAAGGCGCGTACCTGGTCCAGTCTTGTCCGGTCATCCGACCTTCAAGTTATTGACTCCGTCAAGCCATCCGTCACTCTCACAAATGGCATAGCCTCTGTTTCAGTTCCTCATGAAGNTATGGTCTCACTATCTTGTAGGCTATTTCCTTGGACCGGCTCCCCATATAGGGAAGGTCCATGCAACGGTTAATAGGCTATGAAATCGGGATAGGAAATCTAGTAAAATAGATGTTCAATTCATCACCAACGACACTGTTTTATTTAAAA
>OVBE01014443.1:0-12073 GCA_900406425.1 Iberis pinnata | reverse complement strand
TGTCCGATTTTAAACTAATCACTGTTAGAGGTGATTTCCGTCCAACTCTACACGATTTCAAGATTCTTTGGAGATCAACCACGTCGATCAAAAAAGTTCCATCTAGAAGTTCTGACAATTACTTTAAATTTGTGGATTTTAATGACATCAACAAAGGATTATTAGATCCGTGTTATTGTGTCGGTAATTATTATTTACTAATATATAAAATATTTGTTTATATTATTCTTATTATACCTAATTTTTCTTTGTACCGATAATAAAAATATACAGATTTGTTCGGTCGAGTTGTCAATATTGGTAAATTTGTTGATCGTATGTCGCCTGTGTACAACTTGAGATGATGTTCTATTGATTTTGATCTTAAAGACGACAAGTAAGATAAACAAATACCTATTCTATTTAATTATTTATAATGATAACGGTTATGTATTTTAATTTGTTTGTGTGATTAGGGGTATTCTTCTAAAGTGTCATTTACCAAGAGATTATGTGTATGATTTTATGGCCGATCTTGCATCAGAACGTCTTAAAGTCTTACATTGTGTCATAAGATTTGCGAAGCTCGAAATACACCAAGGAAAGTGGCAAATAACAACCGCATACAATTGTACACAAGTTATGTTGAACCCAATCTACCAGAGATTACAAGAATGAGAGAAGTCCAAAATTGTCCTTTTTTGAATAGAAGTTAGATTGTTCAATGTTATTGGTTTTGTTTAACTATTTTTTCGATAATAAATTATCTATTATAAATAATCTATATTAATTTATTTTATAATTTTTATATTGTTTTACTATACGTTTATATAAATTTTATTTACCATTATATAAAATATACAAAAGTACTCCCGAATCATCGATATTATTAATTGATAAAACACGATTTGAAAAATAATAAAATAATAAAGATATTTACAAATATTGCAGTAGGTTTACAAATTGATCAAGAATGTAAAAATAAAATATGGAAGGTTAAAAGGCTGAATTTTTATGGTCATTTAATAATGGATCGAATAGGTTAAATATATGTCCAACAGTTAGATTATTCAAAAATATATGGATCAGTTAATTATGGTTATAAAATATTGTTAATATGTCGTTATTAGTTAAAAATTTATTTAATGTGGTCAATACACAACAGAAATGGTTTATACGTATATTATGTTATAATTTTCCAAAATAAAATTATAGTTAATATGGTATTAAAAAGAATAAGAGACAAATAATAATATAGATTCTTCATCTATTCACTAATTGTATGGAGATTAATCGAAATTTATTATTTAGTGTAATTATTATGGTTGCATGCAATTAGTAACTAAAATGTTATATTGTTATATTATAAGTTAATATTGTAAAATATTATATATATTGTATGTGTAAAAATATATGTTTTATCGATTAAATAAATATGGTTTTGAATATATTTTCAACGATTATATAAGTTGTTATATATTTAAAATAATAATAGTTAAGTCGCAAAGTTATAAACATGTATACACAATTTATTATTATTTTTTTTTTAATTATACAAATCTATATATATTTATTCTATATTTTGTATATTAATGGGCTTACATTTATTATAAAATAGATATTTTAAATGAATAAATACACATAATATTGTAGATTTCTTTGTTTATAAAAATTAACAATATAGATTCGTGATATAATCACGAATTTTATGGAAAATATCAAAATATTATTTTGATGTAGTCATTATTGTGAATAATAAATGATATATGTTCACCAGATATTTTTAATAACTTTATATAACCTATAGATAATTACGAATTTATATAGAATCTTTTAGAAATTAATAAAAAATATATTTATTCTGTAATTATCTGTTTGTTATATATATATATATATAATTTTTTTAATAAATATCTACTATTTCGTTTGTGTCTTATATAATGGGATATTAGTGCATAAATTTTAAAGCTTATTTATTCTAACTCTTATCAACATATAATATTTTCGATACAAACACTATTCAATTTCGTCATGTCTTATCTTCGTCCGAAACCTGCTTCGTTTGTTCTAATTGATTCGATTGATCCACATGTTGATACTTACAAGTTAAAGTTCAGGTTATGAAGATATGGAGAAACTTGATCAATAATAAAATAACGTCTCTAGAAGTTGTCTTCTTTGATGAAGTGGTTATTATTTCGACTGATTATTTATGTATTGTGTAATATTAATGTCTTTATTAGACATCGATTGTTATATATATAAATATATATATATATATATATGTATATATATGTTAATTTATTAATAAATTGTTGATCAGGGTACTCGGATACATGCATCCATTTAAGAAGATTTTGTTAAGAAATATGAAAAAAGTTTAGAAGAGGGTCGTCAAATTATTCTTAGCAATTTTCGTTTCGTTGATTATACTTCAGATTACAAAACAACTATTTTAACATATAAGATTTCATTTTATCCTACGACTGTTGTAAAATCTTGTGAAGATTTTCCGGTTAATATACCAAACAAATATCTTGTGAACTTTTCTGATGTTTTATCCAAGAAATTGGACATGACTATTTTGATAGGTAATATTTAATTACGTAAACATGTATTTATTTATTTACTAATGTATATATTATTTAAATTAATTTGTAATTTACATATACAGATGTTATCGGTCAAGTTATTGGTGTTGGTCCATTAGAAGTTATTCAAACTAAAGGCATACCTAATTCAAAAATTAATGTCTATTTGCGTGATTTATCGTAAGTTTTCGTCTGATGTTATTATTTTATTATTTTTATTGTACTAATATTGTTTTGAGATAAGTTAATTTTTTTTAAACAGTGATATTCGGTTGACTTGCACTTTATGGGGTGCTTATGCAAAAAAATTTCTTCTCAGATTAATAATAATAAAGAACAGGTCGTTGTCTGTGTTATCAATTTAACATGCGTTAAAGTATGGAGAGACAGTATAAATATATCAAATACATTTAATTCCTCTCGAATATTAATAAATCCAAAAATTGGAGAAGTTGATGAATTTATATCATTGTAAGTTATTTATTTATTATTGTATATGTTTTAGTATTACATTCTTTTATATAATAGATGTATGCGATTGGTATGTTAAAATTATATATATATTTTTGTAAGGTTATTTCACAATATAATGAGAGTAATTTGGTAAGTTCACAAGCTGTTTCTTTGGCTGATGAAATTTTGTTAATAATACAAAGATAACTGTTTCAGATATCATTCAAACAACTCAGGTATATGTGTATATACTTTAATATATATGAAGATTATTTGTTTATATAATTTTAATTGGTTTGATTTTATTTAGATTGGAAAATATGTCATACTTGTGACAATTGGTTCTATTGAATCAAATGGAAGTGGTCCTAAATGGTATTACATATCATGCAAAAAATGTGACAAAAAGGTTCAGCCATGTGAGGAAGTTTCTGGATATGATGGTCCGCCGCTTTATTTTTGTTCTATTTGTGACAAAGAAGTGTCAAATGTTGTTGCCAGTTATATTTTACTTATAATATGTTGTTAATTATTTTCATAATATTATATGATAACATATATGTTGATAAACTATATGTATTGTGTTGTAACTACTTTTTATGTCATATTTTCACGATTTTTAAAATTATTCGGATTGCGTATATGTTAAAATGTAATTACTTTTCATATACAGGTATCGAATTATTTTCTCGGTGTTAGACATGAATGGTGGAGAAGCCAAATTCATCATATTTGATAGTGTTGCTGAAACTTTTTTACAACGACCAGCTGCTGAATTAGCTGACGAAGTTGCTCAAATAACTGTTAAATTTGTTAATGAAATCTATATATATATAATGGGAGAGTTTTCTCTCCTTTTAAAGTGTACACATCATCAAAGAGCATTAAATCTAAAAATAAATAATCCATTATATTTATCTTTTTAGTTTTCAACACTTATAATAACAAAATATATTGACAAATAAAAAAAGATAACATGAAAACATAATTTTGTAGGAATTTGAAATTGTAGATATTGTTCATTAGATTAAATTTTACTTATATAAGTCATTATATTGAGCAAAAAAAGTTATTAAAAATATTAAAATGTTATTTAATTATGCACAACTATAAATAAAACCATCTTATTTATATACTTTATTTGAGATAAAAGTGTATGTCTAAAATATACTTAATGATGAAAATAGATGTTTCACACTTCTTCATTCATATATTGTTATTTTAGCCAAAATATTTTGTAAAATAATATATTTATGATATGTTAAGAGGAAGTTAAGACTGTAATCTAATTATATCTAAAAATAGTCAACAATAACATGCAAATGAAAATATAATTAAAATCTCAAATACACCAAAATAATTGAGACTTATAATTATCTAATATCAATTTTATAACTTTTGGCAAAGTAATAGAAAAGTATAAATCCAATACAAAAGTTACTTCACAAAATTTATATATCTACATATTTATAACCAATACCTTTTGGTTTAAAATAATATATTTTCAATTATTAAATTTAATAAAGTTATATGTAGTAAAATAATGCTATATATATAGTCAAAAATAAAAATATATACATATATATATATATATATATATATGATCTCAAATAATAATGAAAATATATAAATAAAATATAAGATAAATGATATATAATTCTAAACTTATTTTTTAAATACGCACAATGCAAAGACCAATTTTTAGATATGTTTACTAAAAAAGATTTTAAGATATTGGAGTCTGAAGATGTTTTACCAAGACAATATTTTTCAAGTTATGAAATGAAAAGTAGACATTGTGGTGCCATTGGGCCAAGGTAACATTAGCTTAATTAATTATGGTGTGTGGCATACTTCGAAGAACAAGGAATGAAAGCCTATAGATGATAGCGATGTAGATGAAGTTTATAATTGCTCATTTATTCATCTATCTATATTACTTATTGGCTATGAAACTTATATTAACTAAGTGCTTTTGCTTTACGTTTTAGGCAACGGTTTTGAAGATCCATGGACCAAAAAATTAAAGAAGATGTTAGGGACTACATGTTTTCTTAAATCGTGGTATGTGTAGCATAGTATTATATTAGTTCACTTCTATGAGTACATAATAATCATACAATGGAATGTGAGTTTGAAAAATAAGATATGATTGATCAGATACAAAATTTGGCTTAAACAAAAATAGAGTTTCACTACAAGAAATATGACTATCGATAGCGTCCCAAGATAGCGTTTTTGTGTAACTGCTATTGTATATGGACACGAGTTTTATCCATAGCGTTCTATTTTCTAGACGCTATTTTTTCATTCCCGGGAAAACAAAAATACTGAGGCGCGTAAATTTGCTTAGTTTTGGCACTTACTATTGCAGATAATACAAAAAACGCTGTGGTAACTTTTTCAACATAATCAATTCAACCGATCAACTTAGTTATTTCTCTCTTTCTTCATTATTTTCAGAAGATCTTCAGTATATGCGTTACTTCGGGACATTGTTGATCTCACCGATTCGTAGCTCCATTTTTTAATAAAGAAGGTATCTTCCTCATATTTAGTTAATTTGCAATGTCAGATTGCAAATGTGGAATTTAGCTATATACAGATTGTTTGATTGTGCTATTTTGATTTCGAGGTATCATCTATATATATATACAGATTGTTTGAATTCGTTAGATGTGGAATTTAGCCAAAATAACTTTTAGCTAAAATTTTATTTATTATTCTCAGTTTTGAAATGACAGTAAGGATTAGAGGAGGCTATACGTCGACATTCGACTCTGCTGGGGCCCGTCGTAGTAGACGTAACCAAGGCTTAGAGGCTACACTGTTGACTGAATTTCATGGTTTTTAGAAGTCATTTAACATCGATTTTGAGGTCTTTAGGCGTGCATGTATCACATTTATAGTTGATTTCATGAAGTTTGTGTTTTTAGGACTTTTGCATTAGAATTCGCATATGCACGCATTTTGGAGATTTTTCAGCACTTTCAGGATTTTTCAGGAAGGCTTTGTAAGAATTCATAAAAGAACAGAAAATATGGAATGGACCAGCACGAAGGCCTGGATCGATTCCAAGCTTCAGCCTAGATTGATCACTGGATCGATCTCACTGCAACCTCTGGATTGATCGCAGCTCACTTTTGGATCGATCCCACTCAAAGCATACTCAACACTTGGATCGATCTCAGGACAAGCCTGGATCGATCTCAGGACAAGCTTGGATCGATCTCAGGTTTACACCTGGATCGATCTCGGGTGTTTGTCTGGATCGATCTCAGGTGTTTGTCTGGATTGATCTCAGGTGTTTGTCTCGATTGATCTACTCTTCAAGCTGGACCGATCCCCACTCCAACTTCGGATCGATCCCACATTCAAGTCACATAGCAGCTGGATCGATATCAAGCTAAAACTCGGATCAATCCCATTCAAGCATCCCTAGCTCGGATTGATCCCGCACTCTTCTCAGCTCGAGTCAAACACGCTCCAACTTGACCAACTCAATTCCGGAATGGACCTGACGCAAGATCCAAGCCAATGATTAGTTTTTGTCTTTAGTGCGATGTAGAGCTTTTCTTTTAACACTATAAAAGTCCTAAAGCGCCTCCTTTTAGAGAAGTCTTGTTTTTCTTTCCTTTTTAGGTTTTTGTCTTAGGTTTTCATTTCCTTTGTTGTTCTTGATGTTCTTGGTGTAAAAACCTAGAATCTTTTAAGTTTATACTAATCTACTGCTTTCTTTTACTTTCCTACTTAGTTTTAGGTTGTTACTTATCTGGTCATGTTGATATTTCATTTTCGTTTTTAATCTTTTGTTTTAAGCTTTGATCATTTTCTGGGTTAATTATTGTTCCATTGCTGTTCTTGCTTTTCTGGGTTTGAGTTCTTACTGTTCTTCAACTGTTTAACCTTTGATCATCATGTTTAGCTTTGAAGTTGTCATTTCTGTTTTTCCTGTTTTCATTTTCATGAGTAGTGAGTAATTTCCTGAAGTTCCTGAGGATGGGGTAGACTAGGGTTGATGTCCTGATCTCACCTTAGGCACCTAAGCTTGTACTTAATTAATAATTAAATATCTATATAGTATAACAACGCATTTATACTCTGCAGGAAGATCCATCGGTTTTGCCTTCTTCATTGTGTGATCTGATTGGAAGGATTTATTATTTAAAATTGGAGTCTCTTCTGATACATTGAAAAGTAGACGTCCTACATACATTATTGACTTGATTTGCAATGACCAGGATATGATCAAAAAATTCTCTTATGAAATATCGGTATATTTATATTTTTGGTTTATTTTATATTGTTAGTATATAATATATTTACGTTTTTTATGTCTATATATTTAAAAATTTTCAGAAAGGAGTTGAAAAATCAAAGAGGAAATTTTCACGTATTGAATACGAAGATAGGGAAGCCAATGGTGATTTAAAAAAAATCTAAATAAGTTTCTTTTAATAATTTATTAATTGTCTTTGTTATAATTTTTTCTGATTAATACACTAAGTTATTTTATTTTGGTTAATTGTTATTATTGATTGATATCATATGCATTGGTGTGCTTTATTATTATCGATGATCGTAAATACATATTTATTTTATGTTTAATTGCAATGATATTATATGGATATAATATATATAAAATTGTTATAAATTCGTATATCATATTATATTGTATTACATTAAATTATCAATAATAAATTTTACTAATTTTATATTTATAATTTTTACTAAAATTAGTATATTAATTATATTATTTATTATGTATAATTATACCACAATTATATGATAAATAGTATAAAATATTGATATAATATAGTTCTTCATATATTTTTATATTTGATTATAATATTATTTTATTATATTAATTATCAAAAATTAATATTTTTTTTATGTTGAGTTATATTAAAAATATTAATTTATTATTTATTATTTCGATTTGATAAGTTATTATAAACTATCCAGTTAATTATCTAATTAATAAATTTAATTTATATTACTCAATATAAATAATAAAAATATTTTCATTTTTACAACAACTAATCGACGATTATCTTGAAAAAATAGCATATATATTATTCACCCTTTTGCAATAGGTCCGATTATTCATAGATATATATATTAATAACTATATTTTGATTATCTACGTATCTCATTAACTAAAAATGTTTATATTTTATTAACGATCTAAAAATCTAAGTTTTAAATTATCTCAATCGATTCAAAATATTTAATATTTTAAATTTTGCAGATTTCATAACATTAAAACAATTATTCCGATTCATAATTTTAAACATACCATAATTCTGATTTTAATTTATATTGCAATATTAAATTTATGTTAAAGTATATAATTTCTATATATTTAACTATTTTATTGAGTCTTTATTATGTTCAATCTTCTAATTATTCTAAATATTTTATTTATTCTAAAATTTTTGAATTATCATTAATATTATCTGTATGTTTTTAATCTATATCTTATAATTATATAAATATATCGTTTATCTTTTTATGGCTATATAAAGACGTTATTTGTTTTGTTCTCATACATCGATTTTTAATAAAACGTTCTCATAATATCATAACGTACGTATCTTTATGAAACCCTATAATATCATGTCAGATTTATATTGTTTTTATGTGCTATTATTGTTCATAAATACTATAATCTGGTTATTATTATTTTCGTATGATGTGTGTATTGTATAGTGTTATATTTTGTATGTGAATTGTTAACGATTTTCTTAAGAGTTTAAATTATTATTATTGTTTTATTTTATTATATGCGTTTGAAATTTGTTTGTGTATTGTCATTGTGATTTTTTTAGCTATTAAAGCCATTATCATACATGTGTGAACTATAAGTTTTTTATTTTTATCATCGTTGTATAGTATAATCTGACACTTATTTTTCTTTTGAATTTATTTGTAAAATTTTGAAGGATAAACGTTTTTCGTATGCTCGACAACCATCTAAAAACTTATGTATTGCTCCTAAACGTATGTTAATTTTAATTATATGTTAATATTGTTGTCTTATTAATTTATTATTTATGCTTACATCATAATATCTATATATTATATTAAATATATTGTAAATTGTTGAGTTTTTAACAGGTCCTATATCAAAGAAAGAATTCTATGCACCTGTTCCACCTGCACGCCGATCTGTGTATAGTCAATATATAGATGTTCCAAATTTAAGAAAACAAAGATTTGAAGATGCAAGAAAAAAATGTATGTTAATCCTAAAAGACCGAAGATCAAAACTGTATGATGATATAATTGGTAAGTAATTTTTATTTAAAAAGATTTTATATTTATTTTTGTATATTCATGTGATATTTAAAATGTAATAGTTTATTAATTATATAATATTTTTTTACGTATAAGTGTGTTATTAAACGATATTTTATTGTAATATGTTAGAAGGATTACATGATGCTCAAATTGAAGTCATTGAGTTGATTTGCTTTGTTGCGAGCGATTCTGATCGTGAAGATGAAGCTAATAGCATCAATACTAAACACAGTGATGTTGAAGTCATTGTTTATGAACCTAATAAGTTTATGGGGATATCAAAGTCAGGTATTTCGTTTTTGATACTTACAAAATTGGCTTAGTTTATATTTTTATATATTATTCGTGTTATTTATTTATGGAACCTGTTAATCGTTTTATATAGGTTATTTTGACGATGGAGATCTTGTGTTTATGTGTGTGGATTGTGATGCTTATATGTGGTATGGAGAGATCTAATAAAAAGGCTACAAATTCACAACCATTATTCACATTATGTTGTCATAAAGGAAAAGTTAGCCTTCCTAAATTGAAAGCTCCACCAAAAACGTTGTTATCTCTTTTATATAACAACGCTGATGATGATTGCAAACATTTTAGAGAATTTATACGAGCGTATAATATGATGTTTTCTTTTACGTCTTTGGGTGGTAAAGTAAACCATCACGTGAATGATGGAAAAGGTCCTTATCTGTTTCAATTATGCGGTGAAAATTATCATTTGATGGGTGATTTGCTACCTGGTCCGGGTCAAGATCGAAATTTTTTACAACTTTACATACACGATACTATAAACGAAGCCTCTAATAGGATTAAAGCTTATGGGTAAATATTTATCATTTTATTATTAATATCTATATTTTTACATCATTAATATTCTTTAATGATTATTATATATTTTAACCCTTTTTATTGTTATCTTTGCAGAAAGACCAGTAAACAAGATAAGATAAAGACGTCTTTAGTTAATCGAATTAAAAAGATGTTGGATACTCACAATAGACATGTTAAAGCTTTTAGGTCTGTTAGAGAACGGTTTGAAACTGACGTTTGTGTTGAAGGAGTTCGATTAGTATTAACGAGTAATAGGAGTACTGATGGACGAACTCATAATCTTCCCACCGAGGATGATGTTCCTGCTCTAATTCCCGGTGATTTCCAGATAGCACATGTTGCTCGTGATATTATAATAGAAACTAGATCGGGTAATTTGCAAAGAATCAATGAATTGCATCCAGCATATTTAGCTTTGCAATACCCGTTGCTTTTTCCGTATGGTGAAGATGGGTTCCGTCTAGGTATAAATATCGGATATATTGATACAACATGACGAAAGAGGTTTAATGTTACCATGCGAGAATTTTTCGCTTATCGTATACAAGAGAGAATGGGTGAAGCTCCAACAATAATGATGTCTGGAAGATTGTATCAGCAATTTTTAGTCGATGCATATACAATGATTGAATCGAACCGGTTGCGTTATATTTGGTTCAATCAAAAAGATTTAAGATCTGAAAAGTATGATAAAATTGTTGATTCAACTAATCAAGGTGAAGGTCTAATATCTGACAAAAGAAAGCGTGTTATTATATCTGCGACCTTTACTGGTAGTTCGAGATATATGATGCATCATTATTTAGATGCAATGCTATATGCAAATATTATGGTTTTCCTGATTTTTTTTTTATTACAATCACTTGTAATCCTAAATGGCCGGAATTAACAAGATATCTCGAAAAACATAATTTAAAGACTGAAGATAGACCGGATATATGTTGCAGAGTTTTTAAAATAAAACTCGACAATCTTGTGCACGAATTGACAGATGAAGGTACCCTCGGATCGGTTAATGCAGGTATTCATTTATTTATTTATTCTGTATATATTTTCGCGCGGTTTTATGTTGTTTTTATTATCGGCTAATTGTGTATTAATATTTTTAACA
This sequence comes from Iberis pinnata, assembly GCA_900406425.1. NCBI lineage: Eukaryota > Viridiplantae > Streptophyta > Magnoliopsida > Brassicales > Brassicaceae > Iberis > Iberis pinnata. Next base: position 802 of record OVBE01014443.1, on the reverse strand, counting down.
GCTATGTATACTATAGAATTTCAAAAAAGAGGATTACCACATGCCCGTATGGTGATTTTTTGAAACCTGATTCAAAACTACCTACCGGAGATGATATTGATAAATTTATAAGTGCAGAGATTCCGGATAAAGATCTTGAGCCTCATTTGTATGAGGTAGTTGGTGATCTAATGATTCATGGTCCATGCGGAAAAACTAATAAAAATAGTGTATGTATGTAAGACGGACAGTGCACCAAATTCTTTCCTAAACCATACAGTGCGTTTACCAAGATTGATGGTGGTGGATTTCCTATCTATAGACGTCGAGATGATGGAAGGTTTATTCAGAAGAAGGGATTCAATTGTGATAACATATATATTGTCCCATACAACAAAGATTTTTCGACCCGTTATCGTGCTCATATCAACGTCGAATGGTGTAATCAGACTCGTGCTATCAAATATTTGTTTAAGTACATTCATAAAGGACCTGATTTTGTGCGAGCATCTATAGAGAAGGATGGAAAAGATATTGCTAATATTGATGAGGTCAAAAAGTACTTCACTTGTAGGTATGTGTCTAATATAGGAAATTTTATTTAATTAATCAATTTTTTTTATTATGCGTCGACTATATTTAAATTGTTTATGTTTTAATCGACTTTTGTTTGATAATTTGTATATTGTATTGATCAAAATTTAATCAAAATTATGACATTGTGCAGGTATATTTCTGCATGTGAATCGACGCGGAGGATATTTGTTTTTCCTACGCAATATCGTACTATATCCGTCATGAAACTGTCTTTCCATTTACCTGA
>OVBE01014441.1:0-11956 GCA_900406425.1 Iberis pinnata | reverse complement strand
CACTTATGTTCAGGCCACACAATCATTTCCCCAATAGCTTGCTCAATTGTGTACATGATGGTTGTAGGTCTCCAAAGAAATGCTTCTTTTATGGAAGCAAACTCGAACAAAACCTGAACTGAGTCTGGACCTAAAGGGATGTTATTCACCAACTCTTTTGGATCAGAAGACAGAAAAAGACCCTCAGCAACTATTGACTCATCTCCACACCAATCAAACAACACACACTTAGTTTGCAGTTTCTTGTTTATACTCTGAAAAATATAAAAGCAAAGTCAACTCTGTGAGTAACAAAAAATGAATATAATTATGATTGAAAAAATAATTCAATTTTTACTCATGGTGCTGAATTTTCTCCGACTTCACCATCTAGTTTCTAATATAATAAAACCANAAACAAAATTTAGAACAATTATAAAGAATTACAATGATATTAAACATTATTATTATATTTAGCTTTCTGTAACCTGTCCCTTAAATAGTGGAAGCTCTTCTTGTAACTCATTCACTATCTTAAGCAAGTGACACTGCTTTTCTTTCATATCTTCTATACATTTGTTCTTCATCTGAAGGCAGGCTACCTTAGACATAGTCATCCCTCTACCCATAGCTCTTATCCTACCAGGATGCTCAGCTCCCAAAATTAGAGCGAGACTATCTTCATTTGGATTTTGTGACATGGCCTGAGAATTACCCTCAACAATCTCAGCCGCCTTCTTCTGCAATAATTAAACATTGTGTAGTTATTATCTATTATATAAATACATGAACACTTGCATAACATGAGTAAACATCTGATCACATACAAATTTCTCATCTACATTTATATTAACTGGTGTACCATCTTTTTTGGTACGAGACTTAACCCACACTTTCAGACTTAACCCTAAAATATTGTATATGAATCAAGGCAACCCAGGTGATGGAGGAAGGGCCACATGATGAAAGTAGAAGGGCCGTGGAATTGGGTTGGACATGGTTGATAGCCATGGTTACTTGTTAGAACACAGTGGTGGTTGAAGGGTCGTGGTTCTAAAGGTAAGAGATGAATGAGTGAGTGTGGTCTATTGAACCTTAGAAGAGTTTGTGTGACTCGGGTTAAAGACGAGGTGGATGACCAATTGAAGGCGTTGAGTGATGAGGGTGGTGGTGAGGAGAAGGATGTGAGAAAATAGTGGTGTGAAAAATGATGTGAAGATAGTGGTTGTGGTATCATGTTTCACATGCATTGCATTTGGTTGTTGTGTGTTGATTATTATTTTGGTTTTGGATTGGGACTCATTATTTATGTTAGATGAACCTCGACTCACTGAGCAAATTAGTTTCTCACCATTTCTATATAAATTATGTTTCTTTTCTTCACCATTTCTTACCACCTATTAATTTCTTCTTTCCACCCAAAAAATAAAAAATTCTTCTTCTTATTTGAGAAAGACTGTCGAGATTATAGAGAGGTGAATCTTTTTTAAAAAAATTTTCAATGTTATGTATGTTATTATAATTTCAATCTCAATTGCATAATTGTAAAATTTTTCAATTTTTTATTTACAGAAAAATGTCTTCATCGAGCAATATTCAATCACAAAGAAGATGGATGTATGCTCGTTTGGATCCGTTCAGTGGAGGTGTATCCGATGAATTTGAAGAAGGATTAACCCAATTCATGAGTTTTGCAGAACAATAAATTTACGATGGACAAAAAATATGGTGCCCGTGCAAAAAGTGTAAAAATGAAAAGCTCATTCCGGCATCTCAAGTGTACAATCATTTGTATAACAGAGGCTTCGTGAACAATTATTATGTTTGGACAGCTCATGGGAAACGATTTGAGTTTCAGTATCCTTTAGAAAATGAAACTTATAATATCAATACAAATCAAGAACCAATTGGGGTAGAATGAAATTATAATGACGCTACTCAAACAACACAATTAAGGTTATATATTCATCTTTTTATGTTTATTAATATGTAATTAAATTGATTTATTTTTTCGTTTTTATATTTTAAGTGACGAATTATATTCATTTATTTTCATATACGAGTTTCAACTATTTTTTATAATGTATATAAAGTTATAGGATATAAATATAAGCAAAAAATCAGTAAATCATATTTACATATATTAAATCTAATATCAAAATAAAACATGAAACTAAAAATTTTGATATTAGAATTTCTAATTAATTTTTTAAAAATTGCTATAAAGTATAAGATATAAATATGAGTGAAAAAATAGATAAATCTATCATTTTTACAAATCTAAAATTTAATATAAATATAACACATGAAATTAATAATGCCAATATATAATCATATTAATTGGAGTAACCAAATAAAACGTACATTAATAACAAATTAATGTATATATATTATAATTTTTGTTAACTTTTTAAATAAAATTGAATAATTAATCTTTTTTTACATACCTTTAGTTGAAAATAATCTTAAATGTATGTATATATATATATATATATATATATCTCAATTTTTTGTCATGGTATATAATTCATATACAGACAAATAATTTAGACGTAAATGTATGTTACACTAAAATAATAATTTTTTAAATTTTACAAATAATTTAAAATAGTTTGAATATATATAAAATGATAAGCATTTATGTACCATGGCAAAAAAAACATTTGTAGAACAAACATGTTATAAATTTTACAGATAATTTAGAATAGTTTGAATATATAGTAATTAGTAAACTATATATAAGGAAATATGTGTATTTACAATAAACATGTATATTATCATGTCTAATTTGGTTTTTTATTTTTTCTAATATTATTTTTTAGTGGTATGACTGGTGATCAACAATATACTGAACCAGTTCAAGATAACACATGGGAAGCTCCTAACGAAGAAGCTGCAAGTTTTTTTCTCTCGATTAGATTTTGCAAGTGAACCACTCTATGATAATTGCATAGATGGATTGTCGAGATTCTCTTTGGCCGCTGATGTGATGAACATTAAAACGAACCACAATTTACCAGAGTCAAGCATTGATGACTTTTCACACTTGATGCGTAGGGTTCTCCCAACAGGTAACATTGCTGCTGAAACTTATTACGAAACAGAGAAGATGATGCGCACATTGAGTATGTCATATCATAATATTGATGTATGCAAAAATAACTGCATGATTTATTGGGGTGATGACAAAAAAAATTTGACATTGTGTGAATTTTGTGGGAGACCAAGGTATAAACCCGAGAAGATTTCTAGGAAGGTTTCTTCTACTATAAGGCGTATTCCGTATAAAAGAATGTTCTATTTTCCATTATTAGATCGATTGAATAGATTGTATCTATCCGAGATGATAGCAACCCATATGAGTTGGCACGCAGAACATTCATCTAATGACGGAAAGATGGAACATCCTTCAGATGGTAAGGCGTGGAAGCATTTTCAACACATTTACCCGGAGTTTGAATCGAACAGCCGAAATGTTTACTTGGGGTTATTTATAGATGGATTTAATCCTTTTGGATCTTTTGGTGGTAATTATTCTTTGTGTCCCATTATCCTTACTCCATATAATCTCCCCCCCCCCTGATATGTGCATGCATAGACAATATTTATTTCTAACCATTTTAGTACCAGAGAGAGATCATCCCAAAGGTAGTTTGGATATATTTATGCAACCATTGATTGAAGAATTACAATCTCTTTGACCTAATGGCATTGAAGCATTTGATATTTCAGTTAAGCAAAATTTCAATCTGAAAGCAGTGTTGATGTAGACTATAAGTGATTTTCCCGCATACGCAATGTTGTTAGAATGGAAGACACATGGTAGATTGGCATGTCCATATTGTATGGATCAGACCGATGCTTCTCAATTGAAGCATGGCCGAAAAGCTACCTGGTTTGATTGCCATCGAATATTTTTACCGCACAATCATGTTTTCTGAAGAAACTCAAGGTCTTTTATAAATGGTAATATTGTGAGGAACAACCCGCCATATTTATATTCGGGAGAAGAAATCATGAAGCTTCAATTGGAAGATATTTATGGTCTAAAGAAACTGTTAGTTGCGGCGGAAATGGCCATAAGGACAACGAGATTGAAGGATATGGGCAAAATCACCACTAGAATAAGCATAGCATTTTCTGGGAGCTTCCATACTGGAAAACACATCTGCTTTGCATAATTTTGATGTGACACATATTGGGAAAAAACATTTTGATTGTTAAATGTGTCAGGGAAAAAAAATATACAATAAACTCTAGAAAAGATTTGGAGTTGTATTGCGATCGAAAAAGTTTACATCTTACGTCTTTTGAAATGGCTCCAGTTCCAATATTCAGATTGCCTCCTACATCAAAGTTGGCATTTATGAGATGGTTAAAAGATGTGGTCAAATTTCCTGATGGCTATGTGTAAAACATAGGACGTTGCGTTAGCCTTGACAACGGGGGTAAAATACATGGCTTGAAAAGTCATGATTGTCATGTTATTATGCAATGACTCTTTCCTTTTGCATTCTGTGAACTTCTTCCACCAGAAGTTCATGAAGCTATCTCAGGTATACTATCATTTAATTTGTAACATTTGATATTTGCAGTATATACTTAATATACTAAACTAAATAATTAATATAATTTTGTTTACAGATGTTGGATTATTTTTTCGTGATCTTTGTTCACGAAATTTGAAAATCAGTGACGTAGATCGTTTAAAAGTAACATAGCTCAGACACTTTGCAATATGGAGAAAATTTTTCCACCCTCATTTTTTGATGTCATGGAACACCTTACTATTCACTTACCAACAGAAGCATAACTTGGTGGACCGGTACAATTCCGTTGGATGTATCCATTCGAACGATTTATGTTTCACCTGAAAAAGAAAGCAAACAACAAAGCAAAAGTTGAAGGCTCAATTGTTGAACAATTCATTAATGAATAAATCACATATTTTAGTCCTCACCACTTTGCATCTGTCGGGGAAAATGCTTTTAAAAAATCTCAAAGAAGACATACTAGTGGTTTTTCTACCCAATACGTCTACTCATATGATGTCCCAACCTTGCTTAAATAAATCAATTTAATATAAATATATAGGATATTTTATAACGAGAATTTATTTAAGTTATTATGATTTTTTCAGGGTATATGAAAATGAAATGAGAGACAAATATTACGAGCATGATGAACGTATGTTAGCTACGTTGAAAGAAAGAGATTATTCAACCTTGTTATTGGAGTTGGTAATTTTATGTTTAGTTCATTCCCTATTTTTAATGGCTATTGCAACTTATTATTATTAAAAATATAAAACAACACGTTTTGACTTACCCAATATCGTGTACATGCATGTTCGAAGTGATACCTCAAATTCTCTATATCTGTTATGGTTACAAGAGCTTGTGAGAGGGCCAATAAGACAATGCACATGTTGGAATGCATATTTCTCACGCGGATATATTTTTCATACACTTCACCATGCACAAAATAAAACGACATCTAACTACGGTGTTTGTGTGCGTGGAAACTCTGAAAATGAACAAACTTACTATGGAAAACTTCAAGAGGTAATTCAGATTCCATATGATGGAGCTGTTGGACTGAAAGTTGCATTGTTTCGATGTGATTGGTTTGATACGACTTTCGGATCTGGTACTAAAACGCGTAAACTAAGGTGTTGTCGAGGTATGTTCTGCATGTGTGTATGAGAAGTATGATCCATTCGTTTTGAAAACACAAGCGGATCAAGTTTGTTATTTGTCTTATCCACGATTGAAACGACGGGTAGATGAGTGGTTGGTTGTGTGTAAGGTCTACCCGAGAGGAATACTCGAAGAAGTCGTTTCACAACAAGAAGCAATGCAGGAAGAAGACCACGAATTTGAAGTTTTTGCTAATGCATTAAATGTAAGCTCACATGTTTTACCAGGAGGGCAACTTAAAGACATTCCTGAAGATCCTGTAGACGAAGATTCAGAGAACTATGGCACATATTTGAAAATGTCATAATCAGAAAATTCAGAAGATTTAGAAGATAATTAATTAATAAATAATAATAATATATTAATTATGTTGTATTAATCATATAACAGTATATAAGAATTTTTTACTACGTATATTTGACAAACTTTATTTATATATATATATATATTATGCAATCTATTGATTTCTAAGATATATGCACATGTCACATTCTCACATAGAAAACAACACATGATTGTATCGCTAATTAATTAATAACTAATGTATTTTTTTAAAAAATGCTAATAACCAATTCACAAATTCACATTATAGTAGTGTTCCGATCATTTGTAGTCTTTTAAATATTATAATTAATTTTCTAATGAATAAACAATATCTAAACACTAATCATATTCATTATGAAAATAATAAATAATTTTGCCACAATTAATGATTACAATTTAACTAACAACTATATTTTTTAAAAAAATTCCGTTGATACTAATTATATATATTGTTTTTACGATTTCATTATTGATTATATTATATCCGAAATATGGTTATTATTTAGTTTTGGTCATGCTTATTATACCCAACACTAGTGGAGATGATATTTGAAATCTAATAAATTTGTAACTATAATTATAAATTTTTAAATTAATTTTATTCATTAAATGGAAAACGTTTTATAGATAACTTCCAATTATATTGAAATAAAATCTTTTCCTATTTTAAGTATTTGGTTAACAATTTCACACTTTTCATTAATAATTTTTTAAAAATGTTAAGGATTTGGTTAGTACCTTTTCTTTTTGTGCACAATTTGGTTAATATTAATTGTATCAAATTTAGTTTTTTGTATTTAATTAGATTTTATTTGGATAAAAAAGAATTTGTGTTTCTTTACAAAGTATTACAATATATGTTCCTATATATTGATTTTTACTGAACACATTGTTTAAATATCAGGTAACTCAACTTAAAACTTAAAACTTAAGGAAACCTTCTTTCTCAACCAGTATCTTTTCCACACTTAGATAAATTTACTAAACCTGAAACCATCTCTTTATTCCACCATATTTTTCTCAAGGTATATTTAATTATACTTAACTATAAACCTGATGAACAACACATTGTAGCTTTCGGCCAACACGATCAAAACAAAATTTGTGAACATAATTAATTAACTAGAAAATACGAATACAGAGGTTTACATTAGGTCATTACGAGAATAGTAAACTATCGTGAAAACAAAAATATCAGTACAGACACGTTTACATTAGTTCATTAGAACAAAAGTAAACCAAAACTAACTTACAGACACAAATAAAAACTTTAAAATGAAGGAAAGGTAAACGTGATTGAATAGGAAGATGAAAAATTCATCACTCAAGCTTAGATTTGAGAGATTCAATTACCGATATGACTTCGACAATGTCTTTGTTCAACTCAAAAAGCTCATTACTAATATCTGTCAAGCTTCTCTCCATCGATGCTTGTTTGTTACCCACTATTTCAAATTCTTCAATATGTGCTTCGGCGAGCCATTTAAATATATGCTCTTGACCTGAGCTTGCACCAGATCTGTAGAACTTTCTTCCAAGTTTCTATGGTGTCTGCGCCATCAAGATTATTGTGCTTGCTCCACACAAACACTTTCTGGGAATTTCTTTAGCTATATCCATACTACAAAAAATTGATAGTACTTGATAAAGTATCATAACAAAAATAAAAATGAATAAAAGTATAAACTGACCTTACAAAGTCGACGATGATTATTATCAGGATAACTGATCAGTGAGAAAGTCGATTGTTTAGGTAGATCGAAGAAGAAGAAGTATGAAGTAATAAGAACCATAATTTTCTGATTTGGGTATTTTTAGTGAGATCATCGATGGTTTAGGTAGATCGAAGAAGAAGAAGAATAAAGTAATAAGAACCCTAATTTTCTGATTTGGGTATTTTAAGTGAGAAAGTCGATGGTGTGTTTTTATTTTCAATTAAAGTTAGTGGGCTAAGTACAAAACAAAACTTACGAAAGCCCAACGTATCTATGGCCCAAAAAAATGCGTACAAAAGGTAAAAAATAATAATAAAACATAACAAAGTTTATCTGCGTAATGAGAAATAAAAACTCAAAGTTCATCTCGACTGTCGAGATTGTTCTACGATATAACGTGTGGGCCCACAATGAAACGAAGAAGTCAATATTTTATAAAAGTGTAATGATGATTCGGCGATGTGATATCTGTTCAGTTTTAAAATTAATGGTCTCTTTTAACTAAATATTTATACTTCGAAAAATCAAAAATTTTGCATTGGAAACAACCAAAATCTGGTTGGTTTATCTTGCACTCTTTCTTCTAGCTAGGTATCTACTACGCCTTAACTTCTTCTTTTCATCTAGTTCATTTCTCCCTCTCACCAGAAAAAAATATCTACTTTCTCTATCACCATAAACATGTATCATTTTCTCTTCCTTTTCCATGTAACAATCACAATTTCCATCTTCTTCTAACTCTGTGTCTCCATCTGCAAAATAATACTCGTGAGTGTATGTCTCTTCTTCATACTCCCTCTCTCTGAAGTATTCTCGGTGTACACTCTCTTAAACAGCAAGGTAATCAAGATTTTGGAAACCCATTTTTCTTACAAAACCCTAAATTTTTATCTGTTTATAAGTGGACGTTCTACGTAGGTTTTTATTTTACTTGAAGTTTTAAAGTATTTTAAAAATATTTAAGTATTTTTTTTGTTCTTCGTGCATGGAAGCTGCACCAAATTCTGTTATCTTAAGTTTCTTAACAAAACTTAATTTGTGCATGCAAGATGAACTCTGACGGAGGTGGAGCTGGAGGTCGCGATGGAAGTGGAGCTAGAGGTCGCAGTGGAGCTGGAGGTCGCGGTGGAGCTGGAGGTCGTGGTGGTGGTGGAGGAGGTAGAGGTGGCGATGGACGCGGTGTAGGTGGTGGTCACCGTGGCAGAGCAAGAGCTCCACCTATTGGTGGTGGCGGAGCAGGAGCTAATGAAGGCCTAATGTCCATCACAGCACTACTAGAACAAGAATCCAGGAGATTGATGCCACGGTTACATCCAGACAGACAAGACGGAGCTTTATGGTATGTTGTGTTATATATATATATATATATGTATGCATATAAGTATGTGATCTGTTGTGTTGATGTTGTGTTATGAAGCCATTGATAATGAGTCACTTATACTATTATCTTTTTATAATTTGATGCGTGTAATCAGTTGTAATATAGCTTGAATGTATACATGTATATGATGTGTAGATATGCATATAAGTAGGTGATCTGTTGTGTTGATGTTGTGTTATGAAGCCATTGATAATGAGTCACTTATACTATTATCTTCTTATAACTTGATGAGTGTAATCAGTTGTAATATCGGTTTAATAGTTGTATGTTGATGTTAACAACCAACTTTTCTTCTGATTTGGTCTTCTGTCCAAGGTTTGGTCTTGATAATGCTCCTCGACGCACAATTGTTGCTTCAATTAGAAGACATTTTGATGGACCATGGTTCAACATATCTTGTGTACCAAATGAGACTCTCTTGCAGTGATGGGGAGAATTTATTGTAGAGAAAATAACTCAAATACCACATAAAAGTTCCATAATAACTAGAATACCATACATCTTTCAAAAATTACTAGAGTGACTTCGAAACCCTTGTAAATTACGATTCACTCCCTTGCTTAGTTTTCTTTTAATTTGGTTAATTTATAATAAACAAATCCACGTCACTCAACCGTAGTCCACATCATTAAACCGTATTCTACGTCAATAAAACATACATTATACATATTAAATTTCTCAGTCGCTGAACTATTTCACTCTTACTCATTCAAAAAAAATTGTTTAGTGACCTACTTATCGCGCTCGTCGTCTTTTCCAAAATCGTCATTGTCTAAATATGTTACGACCGTGTTTGACTTACGTTGCGATTGAATTTGATTTTATTGCAGACCAGTTTTTTTGTTGTTGTGTCTGAGTTTCAATTTACATATAAATATACAAATCTTCTTAAATAAATCAAAAGTTTAGTTTTCCTACTTTTAACCCTGGTTGTCTTCTCCGAAATCGCCTTCATCGAAATCGTATTCTCCCTCATCGTGTTCTCATGTATGTTGCGAGTGATTTTGACATATAATGCGTAAGAGTTAGATTATTGTTAAGACTGGGTTTAATTTCGGATACGACTAAGTTTTCTATTTTGATGTGACTGTGTTATTTTACATAGTAGCTGAGTTATATATCTTATGTTAAAAGGCCTAAAATGTAGAAAAAGCCTGATTTATTCTGCCCTCGGAAACATAGAAAGGGCTGTGTTATTCTTACCTCGGAAACATAGAAAGGGCTGAGTTGTTCTTCCTTCTGAAACATAGAAAGGGCTGAGTTATTCTTACCTCGACAACATAGAAAGGGCTGAGTTATCTTCCTTCCGACACATAGAAAGGGCTGAGTTATTCTTACCTCCGAAACATCGAAAGGGCTGAGTTATTCTTATCTCGGAAACATAATAGAGGCTGAGTTATTCTGACCTCAGTAACGTAACAAGGGTTGGGTAATTGTCTTTTCAAAATTAGAAACGAAAACTCTTGTTCGGTTTTTTTAATTTTTTACAAAAAAAAAATTCTTGTTCAACAAAATAATTATAGGGCTGGAAATAGTTATTGTATTTATCATCCCGTAGCATACTCCAGAGTCCAGCTTCTTGCATTTGCCTCGTACTTAGATCTATCCCTCCAGTACAGGTCACCAATCTCTGCCACCAGAGGATCTTCAAGAATGGGATCAGCCAACAACGCAGCAATGGAACCCAGAACCTAATGAGTCAATAAACATTGATCGATCAGTGAAGAAACATTGACTAATTAGGCTTATACAAACATCCTAAGAAAGTTTTCATACATGGGAAATGGTAAAGGCAGGAGACCATCGGGTTTGTCTCAACATATCCATGTCGATGGCGACTTTGTTGTTGATGTTTGGATGGTACACCTTAGTCTTGAAAGACACCTACACATAACAAAAAATCGTGCACATGAGCAAGCAAGGGGATTACTTAATTTGCGTAAGACAAGAAACGAACCCTTGGTGGTAGAATCAGATAGACATGAGGGAAGCGGATGGTGATTGAGAAGATTCCACCTTCATAACGAGGACTAGCTGCTCCCATTATGAAACCTTCCCAGTGGAAGATGTCGTCTCCCACTAGACCTACAAGATATGAACTTTCAGGCTTATGTATCCGTTAGGCTATAAATGTATTGAAGAAAATGATAGACTAACCGACTGAGAAGTGTGAAGGATGATTACGCTTCAACATTATTAACTCCGAGTTAATCCTTACAAGCGCCACTACCATAGAGAGGTTGTGAATATGTGGGTAAATAAAATGAGAAACAGAAAATATATAAATAGACCTAGAGGGAGAGTGAAACGCCGCAATCTTTTCGAGGAGTCACAAATTTAAACAATAAACAATAAACCTAAAGAGGGATGAGTTATTCTGACATCGGTAACGTAATGAGGGCTGAGTTATTCTGACCTCAGAAACCTAAAGAGGGATGAGTTATTCTGACCTCGGAAACATAGTTAAGGCTGAGTTATTCTGACCTCGGAAACCTAACCAAGGCTGAGTATTTGTCTTTTCAAAAGTATATTAGAAAAGAAAGCCCATGGGATTAATGTTTATATAACCGTTTGTATTTTCATTTTTTTGTGATCTCGCGTCTAATATTCTATTACTTCTCTGTCAATAAATATCCTTTCGAATTCATATTTTTTGGCTATGATGGTAGACAAGTATACGATCGTTAGTACTAGTGCGCCGGCTCAAAACCGGACTGAAAACATTATTGATCATCTGTCAATAACTTCCCTTTTTATATTTGTTAGTAAACCCTAAACCATGATTCATTGACGAATGAGAGTTGTATAAAATGTGTTAATACATAATTAGACCATTTTTCAATCCAAAGTGAATATTA
>OVBE01014439.1:0-10643 GCA_900406425.1 Iberis pinnata | reverse complement strand
TGAAGCTGAAGCTTGGAAGGTAAACCAGAAGTGTAAGATCATTGACATCAATGGATCGAATATTGTTGCTGAAGGATGTTGGGTAACTGATGATCCAAACGAAAAGGTTTACTTTGTTCCACTCGGACCTGATGGAGTAAGGGTGTGGATTGATGTGGTGAAGGAGAACGATGCAGAAGTTTGAAAACCAAATGATAAGATGGAGGTTTTGGTAGATGCACTAGGATCTTCTGTTGCTTGGCCTAAAGATAAAATTGTTCCCTGATTATGGTATGAGTTAAAGAATTATATATTCAATGTTTGGTTCAGTATGTACCTTAATGATGTTGGTTCTCTTCATAAACCAAGATTTCATTTGGTGGTTAATGGAATTGAAGTTCAGGTTTAGTTTTCTGGAATTCAGTAATCAGAGATAAAATATGGACAATAATAACAGAATAAATGTGTCATAAGAAACAATTCTATCGCATAAAACAACAACAATGAATATAGAAAAACGGGTTTATAGCATATTATAAAAAGCTATCATTATACTAAAACTACTATAGCATAAATCCAAACGATATCTTACCTTACAATATACTATAGTGTTTATAAAATTCTGCGGTAATAGATGATGACATATCATAGCTAATAATATTAACGTTATTGTTGACAACGATATATTATAACAGAAAATATAAGTGCTATTGTCGACAATGATTTACTATAACAGAAAATATAAATGCTATCGTAAAAAAGGACATTTGATAGCAACCAAACTAAAATGCTATCAATAAATTAGATATAACATAGCAATACAATCAAACGCTATTGTAGTGTATTATACGATAGCAGTTTTCATTAACGCTATAATAAGTGACCGACCTACGATAGTTGGTCTAGTCATAACGTTTATGGAAACGCTATGAAAGGCCTATTATAGCGTTAATCGTGTGCTATCAATGAGAATTTTTCTTATAGTGGCATATGTCGGGATCGATCTCAGCCTCTTCTCAGATTGATCCCACAGCCTTCTCCAGATCGATCTCACAACTTCACCAAGATCAATCTGGGATCAATCTCATCTTACCATCTGGATCGATCTGAGATCGATCCCAACACACCTCAGATCGATCCCATCTCAAAGCAAGATCGATCCCCCCTCTCATTCAACGAAATTGGTGAAGTCTCAAACAAAGCTAAGGAAGTGCATGGAAGTGAAGCAAGACTAAGAAGGAAGCAACATGAGATTGATCTCACCTTTTTCTGGATCGATCTCATGCACTCAATGCTTGGATCGATCCCAACCTCAGACACGCCTTAGACGCATCTCAGTTGGATCGATCTCATGCAAGCATCTTCAGCTCGAATCGATCACGCCCTCACCAACTCCAAATCAAACACGTTCCAACCCGACCAACTAAAATCCGGATACCACCTTAATCAAGGCCCAAGATCCAAGAAAATAATTAGCATTTTGTCTTTAGTGTGAATTAGGGCTTTTCTCTGAACACTATAAAATCCCTAATTCGCCTCCATTTGCCAGAGCTTAGTTTTTCTTTCGTTTTTAGGTTTTAGTTTAGGTTTTATTTTCTTATGTTGTTCTTCATGTTTTTGGTGTAAAAACCAGATTTCTTTCAAGTTCTTAGTTAATCTCCTATTTTTCTTTAGCTTTCTTGCTTAGCTTTACTTTGTTGCATACCTGGTGCATGTTGATTTACGTTTTAAGCTTTAATCTCATGTTTTAGTTTACTGTTTCATTGTTGTTCTTCATTTATGGGTTTATGTTCTTGTTGTTCTTCATCTGTTTTTCTCAGATCTGCATGTTTAGCTTTAAGGTTATGTTTTCTGTTTCATGTGCTTCTACTCCCATGAGAGTGAGTAGTTCACTAAGTTCCTGAGGATGGGGGTAGACTAGGGTTGATGTTCTGGGTTTACCTAGGTGTCTAAGCTATTTGATTTTAGATCCCTTCTGTTTCACCTGTTCGTAATGCTGATTGTACTTCTACCCGGAAGGGATTCAAAGACCCGCTGTTAGGCCCTTCAACACCGGAAGATGAGTCATTGAAGGTGTCCGGACCTAGATGACTTCAGAGATTCGTTTTCCCCTTCTAAGGCATTAAATGCAAAGAAGGTTAAAGGTGCAAGCAATATAAAGCAATTCAGGTCCAAACTCCATGATTCTCTTACCCGCAACCTTCTTGGTAAGAGTAGTCTGGTTCTCTTCATTGTTGCCAGCTTTAGCAAACACAGCCTCGGCGGACTGATCACGAGTCTTCCTCTTCGTCGTGGCCTTCGCCTTGGCTTCTCTTAGAGGTAATGGATTTGCAGCCTCGGCAAACACCTTCTTCTACATAGCTTTGGTTTTCAAGTCAGCTACAAAGGTGTTCGACATTTTTCTTTGCCTTGAAAACTCGTAAGATCCCAGTTAATTGCGATAAAAATGACGAGGTTAAAACTAATGAAACAGAGGACGAACGAGAACAAAACACACTTACGACATGTAATCCTCGCAAGAATCCCCTCTACTCTTAGATGATGCAAAGCTTTCCATTTCATAATCTCACGAAGCTAGATCCTTTCAAGATTCTCAAAGAAGAATTAGGGATAAGCCTTTAAATTCAACGGTTTATCTGCAAGAGAGATAAACTTTGTAAGTAAACTAAAGAACAAAAAGTTTTCCTTCGAGCTCATCAAAGCTCCACCGATGACCAGGTTCCATCCCCGAGAATAATCGTAACTAGAGGTCGGCGCCAAGGATTTATTAACTTTCACAAAAAACCATCGACACTTTTAGTCCCATATATTGCTCTTCACGCTAGTTAGAATTTTGTGATGATTCTTGAAATTCGCATAGTGAAAGCTCGTATCGACATATACCCTATCGATCTTCACCGAAAGTTTTCTAACCTTTAAATTTTCCTTGAAAACTTCCTACAACCCTCGATTTCAGCTCGGCAACAAGAACTAGAATCCAACCAAATTGCTAACCGAAGCCGTCGAATGGTGAGAAATTGCTATCTCCCTCTTGGCATAGTATACAACGAAAAACTTCAGAAAGGGGAACCATAAGCGAGCCTCTCAAAATAGTCTTCAAAAACCAAAAAATACCTTTGAGTAGGATCCCACGGTCTCTCATACGGAGCAGGGATCCAAAAAAATATGCTTGATCGACGAGCCTCTTCTTTTTCATATAAGGCGGTCGTAACCTCACTAGCCGGAGGAAGATCAACGGCCACGTCAAAATTGAGAATGCGACGGACATAAGGCGGAGAATCAGCCGACGATAACATAACCCTAGAGAGAGAAAATAAGAGAGAGAAGGGAGAGCAAAGTACCTTATTCCTGAATGCAAAGTAAGAAATGTCTACAAATGAAAGGATTATAAAGAGAGAAACTTGAAAAGCGTAGTATCTCTTTGGAGTTAGAGAAAACTCCTCGATAACCACACCTAGTGGGTACAAAAAGCTGTATCCTAGAGCCTAAGGATAAGAAAGCTCATAAATGACCTCGTCATTATCTTGGCCCAGTTTTTATATCTAATGAAGTTTATTTCTACTCACACCGTCTGACCAGGGGCATATTGTTGGGTATAGGCTTAAGGCACATGGACATGGCCCATAATGGGACAAGCCCATCTAAGAGCCCAACAAGCAAATCCTCAAAGGCGCATGAATAGTATTGCCGAGCATGAACAATACAACTACGGAACAGTACACCTACAAAACACTACACCTATGGAACAATGCCGCCAAGCTGAAATAGTGACATAAGGGTAGATCCAAACTGGGAAGGTGCCGCGCTAAGTACCAACTCCGGGTAGCAGAATTATTGTCATGAAAACTATAAAAAGGTTAGCATGTCTCTCGAGATAACTTAGAGAGAGATTTTAGAGAGAGAAATGAGAGACTTAAAAGAATTCGTTTTCCATTTTGGGCTCGTCTGACTTGTAGACAACCTCATTTTGATGATAAATAAAAGTAATCTCTTTCAAAGACAAAATTAAATCATGGATCCAAGACCTTTGATTCAACAATTCTGTTAATTTTAAAATGAGAGTGTAAAAAGAAGCCTCAAATCCACAAATATCACAGATAGACGTATTAATCAAAAACCAATAAATTTTTTTTGGTTAGGAAGACTTCAAAACGTTATAATGGTGTTGGCGCAACATTTTAATATAATAAATAGTATGACTTTTTGTTTTAGCTATAGTGTGAGATCTGTATGGTTAATAACAAATATACCACATTGGAAATTAGCCAAGAGTTGGATGATATTTAAGGAGTCTAATCCTAAATTAGTATAAAGCATTTTTGGATGATACCCGATAAGAAAGATGTGCGGGCTTTTATGGCGCAAAGCGGACATTATCATACTAATGATATATTGGACTTGGTAGTGGCGATTCATGGAGTGGGGCGTTAAAAGTTGGTATCAAAAGAGCGCTTTCCATCCGTGAGCCACCGTCCCCATGCAAAGCTCCTTTACATAAAACCCCTTGTGATGAAGCTAAACGAAGCCTTCCTGACGCCTCCAAAATTGATTTGCAACACCAAACTTTGTTCTTCGTCTCACTTCACTTTGAGCTAGCCGAGCTCTGAACTAACTCATTGATCAAGAGTTTCGTGCTTCCACCGTTTCCGCCATGGTATGGATATGGATCAGGAAGGAGAACAATTTCCAATTTGTAAAAGAAGCTACGGATCTCTAAGCGCTGTAGTCGCATAAGATCTTAAGTCGCAGTGCACACAGTGGAAAACTCATAAATAAATTTTATCTGAGTCAAATATATACATACATAATAATATATTACTAAATAATCTATCCAAAAATTTTGAGTAATTTAAAGGGCCAGCCACCAATTTATTAGTGTTCAAGAACAATTTTTGCCACTTATCTAACTAACTATACATTAAAAAGGTTTATTTAAAATTTTTAGGTGGTTCATATGAACCACATTTCTTCTTTTTGGATTCGTCCATATGTGCATGCTGAGAGACCGGAAAAGATGGCGATGATGGAACTCTCAAACACTCTCGTCATCTCTTAATTTTATTCAGACAGAGAGTTTAGAGAGAGAAAATTTAGGAGATAAGTTAGCTATAACCTATGATGTCGTGAGATATTTAGTGTAACAACGCTAAATTTATATATATAATTGTATTGCTATCAATCAATATGATTAAATTTCTTGACTAAAATTATAACTACTTTTATGTCCTAAAATTTTAAGTTATGTGAAATATTTATTTTAACAAATTTGATACACTAATTTGTACAAATTTTTATTATCAATATGTATATAAAAACTAAATTAAATAGACAAATCAAGGATTTGTAAACTTACTTTAAATTTCAATATGAATTAATTCAACACTGTTATCCAAATATAATAACTTTGTAATGTAATTTATCTTTTAGTTGTGTATTTTTTTACTTATTTCAACAAAAATATATTTTAAGTATCATGTAACTATGTTTGAGAACAATACAATGGAGAGAGCTAGGGTTTTGGAGATAGCTAGGGTTTCGATAGGGCAATATGTGTCGATGATAGTTGTTTCGGAAAAGAATCGTCCGCCTGGGGATCCACCAGATAAGGGAATCTCCTATGCACAGATGGTGTCGAGTAGAGGTGGAGGTGGGGTTTTGAATCCGTCGAATGTGATTGAAGATGTGTTCATGGAAGAAGTGCATGATCGTTAAAGTACTTGGACGCAGTGTTCCTATTGCTATCTTGACGAAGAAGTTACGTGAACTTTGGCAACCAAAGTCGGGTATGTTTGGGGTGGATTTGCCACGAAACTTCTTCTTGGTTCATTTTGAAGATGAAGATGAACACTTATCTGCTCTAACAGGAGGCTCGTGGAAGGTGTTTGGTAGTTATTTGATGGTGCATGATTGGTCTCCGCGTTTTGATCCATTACATGATGAGATTGTCACTACATCGGTGTGGGTGAGATTGATGAATATCCCATTCAATTTTTATCATCAGACCATTCTAAAGTCCATTGCAAAAGGCTTAGGGAAACCTTTAAAAGTGGACCTAACAACTGTACAAGTAAAGCAGGCTCGATTCGCAAGGGTGTGTATCAAAGTGGATATATCGAAGCCGTTAAAGGGGACAATTTTAATTAATGGTGAATGTTACTCGGTATCATATGAAGGGCTAGCTAATATTTTCCCAAAGTGTGGTATTTGTGTCCATCTAGCTCCGTCATGTCCACGTGATGTGGCTGAGAAGATAATAAGTTTGATGTTTCAAGAGAAGCCTATAGAAGATGAAGCTAATCCGATGGTGAATGATGGTTTTGTGCTTGTGAGGAAGGTAGGTCCTAGAGTGGAGGGGAACGTGCTCAACCAAATGTTCCTATGGAGAAAATGAATGGTGAGACTTCCCGTGTGGTAGCTAATACGAGGAAGGGAGCTGGTGGTGGGAAAATTCAGATCGTAACCTTGAACCACTTTGGTGAGCTTGGGGAGAAACAAGCTTCTCATAAGAAAGATAAAAAATATGGGGAGGGTAGTGACAATAAAGAGAACGAGAATTTGATATTCAATGTACGTGGGAAAGAAATGGGGCATAAAGGTTCAAGTGTTTTCTGAGAGGCAATAAGGCCGAAGGGGAACAATTTTTGTAAACAAGGAGAACAAAGTAGTCAAAGATTTCAGCACTATAAGTTTAGCAAGGTTTTAGTTTTTGGCCCAGTTAAAGGCAAAGTTGTGCGATCGGATTCTTGGAAGCGACTTCGCGTTGAGCAAAGTTTGACGAAGAAAGATAGTGTGTTAACTGTTATGGACACATATGTCAACTTGCAGAACCAAATGGTGTTGGGGAGTAAAGTTCCGATGCAAAATGTAGAAGAAGCGAGTATGGTTAATACGGGGATTAATCTGATTTGTGATGTAGAGTCTCCTGAGTCGGGGATATCTCCAGCTTAATGGAGTGCCCCGGTAGTCTGTTATTTACTTATGAATATGCTGATGAATTTCATTTTTTTGGAACTGATGGGGGGCGAATAAACCTGCGTTTCGATGTTCGATAAGATAAATGGTGAAGAAGTTTAAGACTGATATGTTGGAAGTATTTGAAACTCATGTGGGTGGTGATAGAGCACGACGTATTTTCTATGGTTTGGGTTTTGAGAATTCATTTCTGGTTGATGCGAGTGGGCAGAGTGGTGGTCTATGGTTTCTTTGGAGATCGGAAGTGGGTGAGGTGACCATTGTACACTTGAATACGCAGTATATTCATGCAAAGGTACGGTGGGGTTTGGAAGTCATACACTTTGTTGTGGTTTATACGGCTCCTTCGGTTAGCCGGCGGGGTGGGTTGTGGCTGGAACTGAAAGAGCGGTTGTCACATATAAGTGAGCCGGTGGTGATAGGTGGAGATTTCAATACTATTGTTCGGGTAGAAGAGAGATCCGGAGGTAATGGTAGATTATCTGATGACTCTATTGCTTTTGGAGAATGGATTAATGAGTTAAGACTCATAGATATGGGATTCCAGGGTGGTCGATTCACATGGAAGCGAGGGCGGACATAGAACACTTGTATAGCAAAACGTTTGGATCGAGTTTTGTACTGTGAACAAGTGAGAATGAAGTGGCAGGATGCGGTTGTAACTTATCTCCCCTTTTTGCCTCAGATCACACTCTATTATTTCTCTAGTTTTTCCCGGAGGTAAGACGAGACCCTCGTAAGCGATCATTTTGTTTTGAATCTGCTTGGTTGAGGCATGAGGGATTTGAACCGATGGTATCTCGTAATTGGAACTCAGGGACTCCGACTCCGAATTCTTTGGATGCATTATGTGGACCTTTGAAGCGATGGAATAAGGAAGTATTTGGTAAAGTACATCATCGAAAGGAGAAGTTAATAAATGAGCTAAATGAAGTGCAAGGCTGCCTTGATAGACAACTATATGATAACCTTCTTACAAAGGAAGCGGATTTATTAGTGGAACGCTGGGTGACTCTTGGAGATCGTAATTCTTGATTCTTTCACACTTCTACTATTATTCGTAGAAGGCGGAACAGAATTGAGACCTTGAGAACGGATGACAATAGGTGGCTAGTTGATAAAGCGGAGTTAGAGGAGCTTGCGATCAATTAATACCGGTGTCTTTATTCGATGGATGATGTTGATGCAGAGATGAGATAGCTGCCGATGGATGGGTTTCAGAGCTTATCATGACCTGACATTGACTATCTTGATAAGTCTTTCACACATGAGGATGTGGAGAAAGCTATGCGATAAAAGGGTAGCTATAAGTCACCTGGGCCAGACGGATATCAATCAATATTTACCAGACTTGCTGGGATTTAGTTGTACTTCGGCCTCACGATTTATTCTGGATTTTTTTTCGAGTGGACAACTAACTCACGGGTTAAATGATGCATTGGTTGTGCTCATACCAAAGGTGGAGAAACTAGACACAATCAAGCAATTTAGACC
The DNA here is from genome assembly GCA_900406425.1 of Iberis pinnata. NCBI lineage: Eukaryota > Viridiplantae > Streptophyta > Magnoliopsida > Brassicales > Brassicaceae > Iberis > Iberis pinnata. The sequence continues at coordinate 2,198 of OVBE01014439.1, read as the reverse complement.
TATATATCTTTATAATGTTTTATTTAAAATCATTACAAAGATGATGACGATGAGACTGCATAGACTTATGCCAAAGTTGGAGGATAAAGCACAACCAAATTTTAACCCGGGGAGACTTAGCACGGATAATTTGGTGGTATTTCAGGAAGTAGTGCATTCTATGCGGCGTAAGAAAAGGAGAACGGGTTGGATGCTTCTTAAATTAGATTTGGAAAAAGCATATAATAGATTCCGTTGGGAATATTTGGAGGACACGTTACAGGCAGCTAGACTACCGGATATGTGGGTTAATTGGATTATGAAGTGTGTTACCGATGCATCAATGACGGTGTTGCGGAATGGCAAGAAAACAACACTGTTTAAGACAGCTCGGGAACTAAGACAGGGAGATCCATTGTCTCTGTATCTCTGTGTGTTATGTATTGAGTGGTTGTGTCATATGATTAGAGTGGCGATTATTGAGAGGCGTTGGAAACCGATTCATCTTTCGAGAGGGGGACCTGCTTTGTCCCATATATATTTCGCAAATGATCTTATTTTATTCGCTGAAGCATCAGTGGAGCAAAGATGTTCCTATGGCTTGTTGCTCATCAGTGTTTAATGGTGAACGTGGAGAGATTTCGGAGACGTCTTTGTCAGTCCTATGTGTGTATGATCTATAATGGTGGGGACGAATCTATCATTCACGTGTTACGTGATTGCCCATCAATTGAGGGTATATGGCGCAAATTAGTTCCCTGTAGTAAAAGGCATCAATTCTTTCATGAGTCACTTTTGAATTGGCTTTACCGAAACTTAGGGGACAAGGCTCTGATTCATGGGATGTTGTGGTCAACTCTATTTACTATTTTGGTTTGGTGGAGTTGGAAATGGCAATGTGGTCGAGTGTTTTGGGAACTGAATGCTTGTAGGGATCGGACAAAGTTTGTGCTTGATAGGGCAAAGGAAATGTGGCTTTACCATGAGAAAGAACAGAAAGTACATGTGCCTAGGGAAAGAGTGACGAGATGGATTGGTTGGTCGAAGCCTGGAGCAGATTGGTGTAAGCTCAATATTGATGGGGCTTCAAGAGGAAACCCAAGATTGGCTACAGCCGGGGGAGTAGTAAGAGATGACTTGGGACAATGGTGTGTGGGTTTTGCACTTAACATTGGGATATGCTCGGCACCAATGGCTGAGCTATGAGGAGTTTACTATGGTCTTTATATTGCATGGGACTATGAGATTCGACGTTTAGAGCTTGAGAGTGACTCAGAGTTAGTAGTGAGTCTCTTGTCAGGTGGTGTGGAGGATTCTCATCATCTATCTTTCTTAGTACGGTTGTGCTATGACTTTCTCTCGAAGGACTAGTTAGTCTGTATTTCTCATGTCTACATGAAAGCAAATTGTCTTGCAGATGATTTAGCAAATTATGTTTATTCTTTACCACTACGTTTTCATCGTCTTAAAGTAGTTCCTTTGGTAGTTGATCCTATTAGAGTAGTTGATATTAACGGTTTCTTTAGAGACAAATTGTTGTGTAAATTTTTATAATCTTTAGTTGAATTTTTTTGGGTTAGGAGAGTTTCTCTCCTTTCCCCCACCCAAAAAAGTCTCATGTAACTATGTTTGATATATTACTACTATTTTAATTAATAATTTTTCATATTATACCGATTAATTATAAAGATATGTATTTATCAATACTATTATATAACAAAAATAAATTTTAATTTTTATACACTAAACAAAAGGATATATTATTATATAAATGTCGATATCTTTAATGTGTTACAACCACATTTTTTGAGTTTTTAAGCTCATTAAAAACAGTTGAGTGCTCTTACGGTAGTGGCATAAAGACCCTACTTTAGCTTCAAGCATCAAAGTTCAATTCTCTCCTAAAAGTTTATTAAAGACATATCCAACTAACACTAAAACAATGTTAAAATCATACTATTTAAGTGTAATTTTAGCATAAATCAAGAGTTCTTCTCCAACCACAATACTAAAAGTGAATATTTATTATTATTATATTATTCAATCAAAGATTCTCATTATTATTTAATATTCATTTAAATTTATATTGATTTTTATAATTATTTAAAATATGATATAAACATCATAAAATTAAAAATAATAATTATATTTACATTATACTAAAAATATATTTCATATAAATAAGTAAAAATACACAAAATAATATTTTAATAATAATA
>OVBE01014438.1:503-12074 GCA_900406425.1 Iberis pinnata | reverse complement strand
TATATATATATATATATATATATATATTTACTTCTCAATACAAGGCCGATATAAAACATAAACAAAAAAAACTATAGATTATGAAAATTTGTAAAATTTAAACCGGTTTTGTCGGTGTAATTTGTCAATTATATTTTCATAAAGTATAAAGTAGAAGTAATCAAAGCAAGTCAAAATTCACTCGTTAGAAAAGAGAATTATAATAATTTTTAATTTTTAATGTTAATTTTAAAAATGTGACACAATCTTAATTCACTATAAGAAATAATACTCATTTCCGACCATCATTTCCGATTAAAGATGTGGTCGAAATTTTTTTAATGATATTCCGACCAATTTCCGACTAATTGTCCGAATAATCAGAAATTGGTCGGAAGTTTTTGACAAACTATATTAGTTGGTAATTAGTCGAAAATTTTCCTACTAATGTCTGACTAATCCAAAAATTAGTCGGAATTTGGTCGGAAATTTTTTTAAATTTTTTCTTTTTTCGTCATTAAAAAATTTTAATTTTTTGATAAAAATAAAATAAATTTCAAAAAATTATTTAATTTTTTATTTTTATTTTTCCAATATGTCTATTTCAAATATTTTTAAAAAAATTTATAAAAATTCCGACTAATTTCGGACTAATCCAACAATTAGTCGGAATTTAGTTGGAATTATAAAAACTTTGATCTATTTTATCTTAATTTTTCCTATTTATTACTAAAAATATTTTAAAAAATAAAAATTGTAAAATATTTTTCAAAAAAATTCCGACCATATTCTGACTAATCCAAGAATTGGTCAGAATTTAGTCAGAATTTTTTTTAAAAAAAAATCACCCANTCAGAATTTAGTCAGAATTTTTTTTAAAAAAAAATCACCCATTTTTTCTAATTTTCCCTATTTATTATAAAAATAATTTTTTAAAATTTAAAAATCGTAAAAAAAATTCAAAAAATTTGCGACCAAATTCTGACTAATCCAAGAATTGGTCGAAATTTAGTCGGATTTTTTTTCTAATTTTCTATATATTATAATTTTTTTTAAAAAAAACTAAAAAAATTGTAAAAGATTATCAAAAAATTCCAACCAAATTTCGACTAAATTCCGACCGAACTTGAAAATTGGTATTAGTCGGAAAATGTAATACAAGTTCCGACTAATTTTCGACCAATTTTTTTGTTTGGTCGAAATTTGGTCGGACTATTTTTTCTATATAAGTTGAGCTTCACTTCTTCATTACACCACAAAACTCTCTAAAATTTCTATAAATCCTTTCAAATTATTCATTAGGTTTATATTATTAGATTATGTAAATTTAAGTAATTAGATTATCTAGGTTATGGAATTAGCATTATCGGTTTTACATTTTATAAAGATTTTATGGAATTTTAATTTTTAAATTATTGTTATTTATAAAGATTATTCTGAATTTTCTTAAAAAAAAAATTTAAATTAGTCGGAAACTGGTCGGAAAATATTTCCGACTAATATCCGACCAAATAAAATTTTAGTTGGAAATTGGTCGGAAAATTTTTCCTACCAATTTCAGACCAAATAAAAAAATATGGTAAGAAATTGGTCGGAAATTTTTTTGACCAATTTCTGACTACCCTTTTTTCCGACCAATTTTTGACTATATTTTCCGTCTAATTTTCGATCAAAATATTTTAAGACCTTCAAGTTCCGACTAAACCATTTTGGTCGAAAAATAGTAGAAAATTCACAATTTTGACCATTTTCCGACCAAAATGGTGGTCGAATTCTTAAATCTTTCTTATAGTGATTGTTTTTTAAATATCACAAAATAAATTTTATTTTGAAAATACTACAAATAAAAAAAAACATCTTAAAGATTTTAAATTTTAACTTCATACACCTAAATTAACCTCTAATTTTTTAAAAACTAAACTTTTATTCTTTTAGAACTAAACTATAAACTCTAATTAGTTAACTCAACCAAAATATTTTAATAATATAACACTTAAAAATCAAATCTTATATTTATAATACTTATAGAAGAAGAAAAAATATTGTAGCAATTGGGATTGTATTGTATCTTTAGAATATAAGTTAATTTTGTGATATTTTATATATAAAAAATTGTAGAAAAACTATAAGTTTTAATGGAACCATTTAATTTTACTTTGCATTATAATCGCTCCAATTTGACTAATATTTGACACCACATTAATCACCCACCCCTAATTTTACAATATAATTATACTTAACTAATTATAAAATTAATAAATATTGGCAGGTTGTGGCAATTATTTTTGGTATTATTAGTTGGATATTCAGCATGGGCATCTCTATTCGAACTAGCTTTTGTAAGAGCAGCTGAAGGAGCTTTATTGATCGTTGATCTTGTCGTTGACTTTTTCTTCGCCGTTGATATTATCCTCACTTTTTTCGTTGCCTACTTGGATAAATCTACTTACCTCATTGTCGACGACCACAAACTCATCACCAAACGGTAAAACTTATTACTATTTTTATAAAATTTATTAAAATACCATAACTACATTATTAGATTTACGGGTGAGAGTTCGGATTCCCGTTTGAGGGGGGGGGGGGNTTGGGGGGGGGGGGGGGGTCAGGTATTTAGGTTTTTCGGTAAAAAAGTCTAGAACCCGTTCGGGTATTTTATAGTTTCGGGTCAGGTTCGGATATCCAAACTTTTTATTAAAAAAAATCAAACCAAACCGACCAAAAATTTTCTATGATTTTAATCAACTTAAAATTTTAATTAGTGTTAATCATGTTTGATAATTAGTTTAAATATAATTTCTTTCTTTTTGATTTTATTTATTCTATGAAAATTAAATTATCGTACAAAATTATACAAGATTTTTTTTATACTAGTTCAACTTAATTATAGAATTTAATGTATAAATATAAATATATATATATATATATAAGACAAAAAAACTCATTACTCCACTATATTACACAATTTAACATTTAAAATCTAATTTTCTTGAATTTGTTAATATATATATGATAACAAACTTATACATAACTATATATTTAATATAATAAACATAAGTTCGAGTATTCATTCAGGTTTTTTCGGGTTTCGGATAATACTCGTTCGGGTTCGGATATCCAAACTTATAAAAAGCAAAACCCGTTCGAGTATTTTTTAATTTTGGTTCAGTTCTGATTCGGATTCAAGTTCGGTTTCGGCTTTTGAATTTTTTGTCCACCTCTAATTAAACTCGATAGTGAGACACTCCCAATTTTTTATTTTATTTTATAAAAATTTTCCAATTTTATAGACTTGAAATTTTTATAAAACAATAATATTAGTCTAAATAAAAAATACATGAAATATTAGTCTAATTTTCTTTCATTTTTTCTCTAGTCCCCGTAATTTCAGGACTGATTTTGTCATGGTGATAAAAAAAACCTTTAGTTTAATAAAAGAAAAATTATGAAAAATTGAAAATCAGGTACTTGAAGAGTGTGCCATTTGTAATGGACATAGCATCAACGTTACCGATACAGTTCATGTATAAAATGATTACCGGAAATGTCGGACGTGGCCAAGCTTTTGGCTTCCTTAATTTGCTCCGCCTTTGGCGTCTCCGTCGTGTTGCCGACCTCTTCAAAAGGTTTTTTTTTTTTAACTTTCTATACTATAATTTATTAAACAATCCTTAAAATATTATATATATATGTCGGCCCTTAAACCATTCCGATAAAGGTAACGAGTTTGATCTTTAGTATAAACTCTTTTTTTGTGCAATAATGTGCATGAGTTATCAGATTTTTAAGCCACATAATTAAAATTGGGGAATTCTCAAAATGGGGTATTCTCAAAAATCCCACCAAAAACTATGTTTATTCCGAAAATACCACATACTCTCAAAAGTTTCAAAATATCACATTTTTTTAAAAAAAATACCACAAAAATGTTTTTGTTCTAAAAATACCACAAAATTTGAAATAACTTTAAAATTTCAAATTTAAACCCTAAAACCCCAAAACCAAATCATACCCATTCAAAACTAAACCCTAAACTCTATTTAGTGAACCCAAACAAAAAAATTAAATTTTAAAACTTTAAAATTCAGTTTTTATGTTTGTGGTATTTTTGGAACATTTGAGAGTTTGTGGTATTTTTATAACTTTTGGGAGCTGTGGTAGTTTTGGAATTTGAACTTTTTTTTATGATGTTTCAAGGATTTCCTCCTCAAAATATTTAAAATATTTTTGATATAAAATATAGAGAAATTCCTTGAAATACCATCAAAAGAAGTTCTATTTCCAAAATTACCACACAATCCAAAAAGTTCCAAAAATATCACACTCTTAAATGTTCCAAAAATACCACAAATATAAAAAGTGAATTTTAAGGGTTTAGAATTTAAAATTTTTTGTTTGGGTTCACTAATTAGAGTTTAGGGTTTAATTTGAAGGGGTAGGGTTTGGTTTTGGGGTTTTAGAGTTTAAATTTGAAGTTCTAAACATATTTCAAATTTTGTGGTATTTTTGGGACAAAAACATTTTTGTGATATTTTTGAAAAAGTTGTGGTATTTTTGAAATTTTTGGGAATGTGCGGTATTTTTGAAATAAATCTAATTTTTGGTGGTATTTTTGAGAATACCCCTAAAATATATTATCCCTAATAATAATAATATATGTAAATATATGTCATACATGTTGGACAATATATTTTAAAGTGTGTATTATTCTTGCAGACTCGAGAAAGACACACATTTCAACTATTTTCTTGTTAGAGTCATCAAACTTCTTTGTGTAAGTTCCACAATTTTACCAATTATATTATTGGACTAGTGATTTTTTTGTTGTTGTCAACTATTGGACTAATGATATTAAATTTTAAGTTTAAGAGTTGAATTTATAAATTCTCTAATTCGATTGCTAAGAAAAATATCTTTAACGATACGTTATTTGGAGGATTAAACTAGAACTTTTCCTAATTATCCCAAAAAAAGAAAAATTATGCCAATATATTATTAGTCAAAGTGATCCAAATTATATAATTGTTAAGCTAGTATATTAATTTAACAATACCTATTGTTAGAAATTTTATTACATATACTCCCTCTGTTTCATATTATATGCTGTTTTATAGTTAAATTTTTGTTTCATAAAAAATACTTCCTCCGTTCCAAAATATATGATGTTTATATTTCCAAATTATAAGATGTTTTCATACTTCTATGAAGATTTTAAAGCTATTAAATAGTCCATAACCAATAATAAAATATTAGCTTTTTATTGATTGGTCAAGTGTTTTTAATGTATAATATATAAAATATTTTAAATGAAAAAAACAGAATTTTTTAATATGCGCGCTTTTGACCAAAACATCCTATATTTTGGAACGGAGAGAGTATTATTTTAGGGTTTCAACGCAGAAATTAAATGAAATTGACTTTTTTACCAATAGAATAATTACAGTGATTTTTCTAGTGGTTGATTTAGAATTTTTAATGTTGTTTTTATGAAAAACTGGAATTTCTTAACTTGTGTGCAAAACTCTAAAATAACACTTATTTTGAAACGAAGAGAGTGCTAGTCTAACTAGACCAAACAAACAACTAAACATACTCGTTACTATCAATCTATAACTTTTAATATTGTTTTAAATATTGATTTAGGTAACAATATTAAAATAAACCGAAAAAATACCGGAAAAACATAAAATAACCGAAATTAAAATTTTTGAACTGAACAAACCGAACTTCAAAAACGAAAAACCGAACCGAATAAACCGAATGCCGAACCGAACCGAACTTTAGTTCGGTTCAATTCAGCAAAAAAAAAAACCGAAAAAACCGAAAACCGAACAAACCAAACCGAATAAACCGAACTAACCGAATGCCCAACTCTAAAAAAAACAACTAAACATACTTGTTACTATCAATCTATAACCTTTTAATTTTTTTTTTAAATATTGATTTAGGTAACAATATTTTGGATACATATAGCTGGTTGTACTTTATTTTGGATAGCCTATCATCATCCAGACCCAATAGATACATGGATAGGATCACAAGTTGAAGATTTCAAAGAGAGAAGTATATGGTTAGGTTACACTTACTCAATGTACTGGTCTATTGTTACACTTACCACTGTGGGTTATGGCGATTTGCATGCGGTTAATACTCGTGAAAAGACATTTAATATGTTCTACATGCTTTTCAACATTGGTCTCACTGCTTATATCATTGGTAATATGACCAATCTTGTTGTTCATGCTGCTCTTCGTACTTTTGCCATGGTAAGTAATCATCTACTCTCTCCGTTCCTGAAAGAAAGATGTTTTAGAGTTTGTACGTAGATTAAGGAAAGCAACTTTCACTTTACTTTATGCTTTTCTTTAAAGTGTTTTCACCTAAAATATCATCTTTTTAGAAACAAAACTAAATTCTAAAACATCTTCCATTCAGGAACGGAGGTAGTATCTTTTTTTCATTGAATTTAGGCACAAGTAATTGGTCATTGTCTCTTTTTGTCAACAATGTTCATTACATTATATTAGGAATGAATCCACATAGTAACAAAGATATATCATTAACAAAACCACTAGACTATTAAGATATCATATCTCACATCAGAAATATAAAAAGACAAACACTAATATATACTCCCTCTCGTTTTATATATAGGATATTTTAGAGAAAAAAATTTTGTTTTTAATTAGACAATTTTCAATGCAGTTTTTAATTGTAAATTACAAATTACAAAATACATTGATTGAGAATTTGTAAATTTAATAAAATACTATTGGTTTAAAATCATAAAAATTGTACATTTAAAAAAACAAAATATTTATGAGTAACAATAATTTTGTTTTCTTAATATGTGTGAAAAACTCAAAACATCTTATGATTAAAAACATAGGGAGTCAAAGTTATGAGTTATTCTATTTATTAGCAATTGGTTTTGATCAGGTATAAGCATGCTCGATTTTGAGACATACCAATTTTGGGTTTGCAGCTTTTATATTATTAAAAATATTTTCGGCCCTTGGTTAAAAATAATTTAACTTAGTCTAATGGTTAAAAATCTCAAAACCGTCCTTCAAGTAGGGTGTTCAAACCAGATTTCGCATAACTTTTGTATTATTTTTAAATATATAAAAGATATCATAATTAATCAGCTCTAATTATTTTAAAGATTGCGGCCCAAAAATTTCTAAAACCGGTACTAGTTAGAAGTCTATAATCATAATATAGACTAAATAATGCATTTTTTTAATTAGTTTTGAGTTGAAAACCCGAAAAACTTATTTTTGGTATGAATCTTATAGAACCAAACATGTATAACTTAACAAGCTATCTCTTCTTGTTGGATAGAGAAGTGCAATCAATGATATATTGCGTTACACTAGCAAGAATGGTCTTCCTGAGACAATGAGAGAGCAAATGCTTGCACATATGCAACTCAAATTCAAAACAGCAGAGCTAAAGCAAGAAGAGGTTATTCAAGATTTACCTAAAGCCATTAGATCAAGCATTAATGAACATCTATTTCGATCAACCATAGAAAGTGCTTATCTTTTCAAAGGATTCCCTGATGGTCTCATTGTCCAATTGGTGATGATCATTAATAATATAAACCATTACATTAATTTTGTTACAAAAAAAAAAAAAGACATTAATATTTTTCTTTGTTGTTTTGTAGGTTTCTCAAATAAAAGCAGAGTATTTTCCTCCTAAAATGGAGATAATTTTGCAAAATGAGATTCCAACTGATTTCTACATACTTGTATCAGGAGGAGTGGTATTATACTTTTCCTATCTACTTTTACTCAAATTTATTGGTTCATTAATTATATTTGGTTTATAAAATCCACATAAATTTGATAATTTCGGATTTTAAAGTTACTCGATTCTGAAATAACAAAGATTTATCTTTGGATTTGGTTATACTTTTAACTTTTAAACCTTTCGAAATCCATTAAAATATTAAGTGGATTTTGAAATCTAGTAATGATTCATTAAACGAATAACATTATATTTTAACTAGTATTTACAAACAATTTTAACCATAATTTAAAAATCATTATTTCAATAACATATGATTTTTCTTGGATTCTTAAATCCATTAAAATCATATAACCAATAATTCCACTTAAATATATGAACTTTTTATTATTAAATCGAGAGATTTTAGTTTCCAACCTATAATATTTTTGGTTATTGAGGTTAGAATTTAGATATTTTGATTTATAAAATATTTTTTTTTATATAAATAAATATATGTATGACTCATTGAAAGCATATCGATGCAATTTCTAATTGCTAAGATTATTAAGTAAAAGTCAAGTAATTTCAACTACTTAATACAAATAACATTAAAATTAAACTAGTATATACAAATAATTTTAACCCGAATTTAAAAATCATTAATCTAATAACATATGATTTTGCTTGAATTTTTAAATTCATTTAAAATCATATAACCAATAATTTCACTTACATATATAACTTTCTCTATTTAAATCGAGGGATTGTTAACCTTCAACCTATAATATTTTTGGTATTTGAAGTTAGATTTTAGATATTCCGATTTATAAAACAATTTTTTGTACATAATGATGTTTGAACCAACTATATATGCAAATGAGCAAGTGGCCCAATGGTAGTCACCTCTGCATCTATTGCATCAACCAGGGTTCGAACCTTGCCGCTCTCAATTGGGAGAGAACTACTTAGACACTAGGCTATGACGACAAAAAAAGAAGAACCAACTATATATCGACTTTAATTGAAAATTTGAAATTACAGGAAATAATTGCACGCAAAGGTGTGAGTGAACAGGTAAAAACTCTAAACCAAATTTTTAACCCAAAAAAAAAAAGATCTATAGATTCAAAAAGAGTTGATTTTTTACTTGTGTAATTGGTGAAGGTATTAGCAAAGTTAGGTCCAGGAGATATGGCAGGAGAGATTGGAGTTGTGTTCAACATTCCTCAGCCTTTCACTGTAAGGACAAGAAGACTTTCACAAGTTATCAGAATTGGTCATCATCAGTTCAAGGAAATGGTTCAATCTGATGTCGACGATACGAAAATTATGATCACCAATTTCATGACTGTAAGTTTTTCAAATTCGAATATTAGTTTTGGTCAAGTGGTTAAAAGTTTAACTCTGCATTTTCTCATTGTAGTCATGTTGTAAAATTGCCTGCGATTTCAGGCGATTTTAGGTTAGAAAGAAATAGAGAAAAGATTAATATCCTGCGTTCTAAGGTTTTTTTTATTGATCAAAAGTATTAATTATACAATAGACTAAATCCCTTTATAGATAATCTCAAAACCCGATCTCATTAGAAAAACATAAAAAATTTCATTTTCTTAAAATAGACCGTACCGTATTCCAGGGACCGAAGGTCCCCGAACCCCTGAAAACTAATCCTAGTGCAACTAACTGATTCCGAGATTAGGCAATTCTATTTGCAGCTTAGCCTTCGGCCCACGTTATCCTTTAGCCAATTCTATTGGATCCTTTGATACTATTTTATATAATATTTTAACAAGTTGCGAATATCAAATTATAGGAATTTAATATATATCTGATATTATCGATCTAATTGTGACAAAAGTAGTAGATTCATATTAGTAATTACATTAAAAACTAATGTCTACAGTATATAACATTTTATTGTAATGTTTTATATTTTTTTCTTTTCAGTATCTAAAGGGATTGAATGATGAGTTGAAGAAAGAAATTCCTTTTCTTGAAGATTTATTAGCTAGCACAGATGATCAGGTATGATTTTTGAATCATATGTATAAAGTTTACACTTTCACATATATATTATAACAATTTTTAAAAATTAATTAAAAGTGGTGTTAGATCCTTCCAAAAAATGAAAAAAATGTTTGACTTCAAATTTGAATCCATTTGAGAATAAGTTAATTTATTCTAACAAAACAACTTTATTTTGTGACAGGGAACAACTCAGACACAAACAGATGAACAACCACAAAATAACAATGAAGAAATAGTTACTGTCTCAAGAGATGAAAATGAAATGAGTAAGAAGATAATATTTTTAAAAAAATTGAAAATGTAGTTTTTTATTTTATTTTTAACTATGTATGTTATCATACTATACAATTCTTATAAAAAAAACAATGGAATTTATATGCAGAAGAAGAGAAAAAGAGAGAAAGAGTTCATAAAAGAGTGATAATTCATGGACATTGTCCAAATCAAGAAGAAGATGATAACAACAACAACAATGGTGATTCAAATGGTAGACTTATCATTTTGCCTGATTCTATCCAACTTCTCTTCGACTTAGCTGGTTAGTTTCATTCTTTCACTACTTACATTACTCACCTACATATTTTATATCTTTTTAATCAATAATATTCATTATACATTAGTGGCGGACGTAGTAAGAAGAAGTCTGGTTCAACTGACACCAATTACAATAAATAATTTCGTCATTTTTAGTATAAATTTGATTAGATTTGGTGAAATATTTGGTTGAAATTAGGATTTGACCCTTATAAATAGGTGTTAAAACTCTCAAATAATCCCACTAATTTTTATATTCTTTCAATAATCACTATATCTTTTTTATTATATATATTTTCTTTGGGAAATTCTCAAAAATACCATCAAAAACTAGGTTTATTCCAAAAATAACACACACTCCCAAAAGTTCCAAAAATACCACAAAAATATTTTTGTTCCCAAAATATCACAAAATTTGAAATAGCTTTAAAACTTCAAATTTAAACCTTAAAACCCCAAAACCAATCTCTACCCCTTTAAAACTGAACCCCCAATCTCTATTAAGTAATTCAAAACCCAAAATTTTAAATTCTAAACCCTTAAAAAATCACTTTTTATGTTTATGATATTTTTGGAACATTTGAGAGTGTATGGTATTTTTAGAACTTTTGGAAGTGTGTGGTATTTTTGAAATTTAAATTTCTTTTTGATGGTGTTTCAAGAAATTCCTCATTTTTTGTTATAATCCAATTAAAAATAATTTCTTAATTTGCCACTATATTAAGTTTGTACCCAAACAACAAACCATTATGTTGTTAAGTCATGGTTAATATAATATTTATTATAAATAATTTGAGAATATAGAAAAGTGTATGTACGTTTGTAATATTTCAAAACATTACGTTATAAGTCTATGGTTGATATATATATTTACTGTAGTAATTTCGAGAATATAAAAAAAGTGCATGTGATGAATAAATTTTTGGAAAATATTTGGTGGATGCAGAGAAGAAATTTGGGGAACGAGGAAGTACGATTGTTATGGAAGATGGTGTGAATGTTGAAGAGCTTGATGCTCTTCGAGAAAACGATCATTTATATATTTTCTAACTATATATATATATATANATATATATATATATATATATATATATTACAATTTTCACTTTTCACATACAAAAATGTATCTATAGTACATTTCTTTTTATAATCCAACAAAGTCACATGACAAGTTCTGTACCGAATGCTAAGGAATCTATACTATATAAAACTTCACCTTTCTGCAATTTTAAGTTCTCCACCTAGGATAAATAACTATCCAATTAGATTATGACACGTGCCACGTCAGCTTAG
>OVBE01014436.1:0-12076 GCA_900406425.1 Iberis pinnata | reverse complement strand
TTGTGTATTTTTTGTCCAGATTTTCAATAGTTCGTGTATTTTTTGGGAATTTTCCCGAAAATTTTTTATAACCGGATGACAAAATCAACAACAACGGTTGTTGCGGCGAGGAACGGGAAACCGAAAAAGAAAGAGGGAGGGGCCATGGAAGAGGCTGCAATGGCGGAGCTTGAGAGACTCCAAATCGATATCCTCCATAGAATCTCGGATCTCGAGAGCTCTTTACTCCCACAGAGTTCCTCCCTTCCGTTGCCTTCTCTACCAGATGATGAAAACGAAACGGTGTCTCGCCTCTCCACCATTCTCTGGTCCGGCGGCGTTAACGATTTCTGTTTCAAGAGAGTTGCTCCTGATTACTACGACTGGTCTCTCGATTCCCGTCGCGACGTTCTCAGCGCTTCCTCTATCCACCATCTCTGCAAGAGCATTGTTCTGGTACTTTGATTCTATTAGAGGTCATAGAACAATACTACACACTGATTCTAGGGTCAGCAGACAAGGAAAAGTTTAATAAGTTCATGATCTACTTCTTGGATCATGTTGCAAATCCTCTCAATTCAATCAAGTTGGTTCCACTAATGCAGGTTAATACTCAAGCTTCATCAAATATTTTGGATTGCACTGATCGCAACAACTCAAAATACTATGTGGTTGTGGTTCAGGTGATGCTGGTTGTTCTTGAGCAATAGCAATTTCTCACCTTTATATAGTTTTAGATGTATTCGTCTGAATATTCTTTTTATTATGGTAGTATACAGCCAGATTCAATGCTGATGCAGTGAAGAACTTTCTTTTCTCACTAAACGAGGGCAAGATCCCAAAGAAAAGATTCAATCGTCGGTGCTTCTTATTTATATGATCCAGAGCTGTCTATTAAGATATTGAATTTCATATGTTGCTTTTATCTAACAAGGCTTGCGTTAATCACTTTGTAGTGAGACTTGCTCCTGAGGAGACTTCAATTAAATTGACTGGGTTTGAGCACAATGCTGTAACATGTATAGGGATGAAGACAGACATACCGGTAAGTTTTGTTTCCACACCGTTATATTTCAGTTATTGTATGTGTGTGACTTCTGCATTATTTGTCATGTTCTGGTGATTATCTCTGGTTGCTTACTCATTGCTGCTACATTAGTGTTCACATTATTAATTGCATACTAGACATGTTGAAGACATGGTAGTAGTATGAGAGGAACCTCTACCCACTTATGTTTTTGATAAGTGTAGAACTGTTAATCTCAAGAAACAGAGAAAATGGAAAGAAAAAACTTATATTGATAGATATTGGATACAAGTTTGAGAAGAAGGAATGATGGAGTCTCTCCCCTCCCCACCTTACAATCCTTAACAAATTGCTGAATAACCTATTCTCTCTCACCCTCACCATACTTATATAGTCCTAAAAGTCAGCTACCTCCTCTTGTAGTGGTAAATGATAGGTGGGTGTAATGCTTCATACGTATCAATACCCCCGCCATTCATTTTGACCTTGTCCTCAAGGTCGAACTTCGGAAATTGTTTGGAAATGTGACTCTTCCATTCCCACAAACTCTCATAATCCAGTAAGCCCTTCCACTTGATAAGTACCTCTTCTTGTCAGGAGTTGTAATGAATTCTCTTCTCTAAGACCCATTTTGGTTCAGCTTCTAGCACCCCGTCTTCTGTTAACTGATCAGGTATCTCGGCTGCTGCTACCGGATCTCCAACAGTCTTTTTCAGTTGAGATACATGAAATGTGGGATGAATTCTAGCCTCAGTGGGGAGTTCGAGTTTGTAAGCTACCTTTCCAACCTTTGCAGCCACAAGATACGGCCCATAATACCTTGCTGACAGCTTTTCATTGCTCCTTCTAGCCAACGTTCTACGGCGATAGGGCCTCATCTTCAAGTACACCAATTCCCCCACCTTAAACTCAACTTCCCTGCGTTTAGTATCAGCTTGTTGCTTCATTTTCTGTTGAGTACGATGCGGGTTGGTTCTGAGCACTTCGATCATTGCATCCCTAGCCAACAACTTTTCTTCTAACTTTGTGTTTGAAGTTGACCCCATCTCATACTTCAACAAATTAGGCGGATCTCTCCCATAAACCGCTTTGAAAGGGGTCATATAAATGGAGGCGTGATACGCCGAATTATAACACAATTCAGCCCAAGAGAGATACTTTACCCAAGTTCGAGGCTGCTCACTTGAGAAACACCTTAAATAAATTTCCAGCCCTCTGTTGGTGACTTCGGTGTGCCCATCTAACTAAGGGTGACAGGGTTTGCTAAAACAGAGTTTAGTGCCAGCAACTCTGAACATCTCCTTCCAGATCAGGCTTATAAAAACCTTGTCTCAGTCATAAACAATGCTCTTAGGAAACCATGCAATTTCACAATCTACTGCACAAATAGCAGAGCCACATCTATCACAGAGAATGGGTGTTTCAACCCAAAAAAATGAGCATACTTGGATAATCGATCCACCACCACTAAGATCGAATTGTATCCTTCCGAACGGGGAAGTCCCTCAATGAAATCCATAGACAAATCCTCCCATATTGTTGTGGGAATTAACAGCGGCTGTAAGAGTCCACCGGGAGCTAATGTGGAGTCCAATGTCACAAGCTGCTACATAACGCCTTATGTTTGTCATCATGCCCTGCTAAAAGAATACTTCCCCTATCCGGCGTTGTGTCTTGAGTATTCCTCCATGGCCACCAATCTTACCATCATGAAACTCTTTAAGGATTAGTCTTATTACATCTGCCCTTTTAGGAACTACCAGCCTGCCTTGTCTTAGCAATCTCCCTTGTACAACGACATAATCAGGATGGGATTTCTCATCTTGCTTTAGATCCAAAACCAGTTTCTGTAACTCTCATCTTCTTCTACCAATTTTTGTATTTCTTCCAGCTCTATGGCAACAGGAACTGTTAGAGCTAGCAGCTCCGCCATTGCTCCTCTCCTTGATAAAGTATCTGCCGATTTATTCTCCAATCCTGGCTTGTATTGTATTTCAAAGTCAAATCCCAATAATTTCGTTAACCACTTTTGATACTCTTAAGTTTATTTCTCGTTGCTCCAGCAAAAACTTAAGGGGGTGATTGGTAGTAGCTTTTTTGGCTTGAAAAACTTTTACAAGCCATTAAAGTCACATTTTTACCAATCAAGTTTTTTTAACTTTTTTGGTGTAAAAGCCGTAAAAGCTAGCTTTTATTTTTCCTTCTATATTTTGGCTAGCTTTTGTAGTTTTTAAATTTTTTTTATCTTTAAAAAATTAAATATATATTTTTTCATTAAATTATGTTAAATTTATTCTAAATTTATATATAGTTCATTAAAACAAAAATAGTTTATAAATAATCCTTATTTTATCTTCATTCTTTTAAAGTACATTTATAAATTATTAATTTTATCGTATTCTTATAATAAACGAATAAATTATAAATAAAAAGAAAAAAACAATAATAAAAAAATTGAAGGTATCCGTGACGAAATTGCTAACGCTATGTGGATTATTCAGCGCTAAACATTCATTTAATGAATAATTTGAATTATATTCAATAGTTTTTATATTTTTTCGTTGTATAAATTATATATAATAGTAAATTTTAAAAGTGATAAAAATAGTTAATAATTTTGAGCATACATAGACTTTTATTTTATTATTACATAATTATAAATATGACATAATATTAATTTAGAAAATACTTTTTTATTATTAAAAATAACAGTCACAACTTTTACAGTTTTGGTACCAATCAGACTTTTATTATCATTTTTTAAAAAAAGTTACAGTCGTTCCAGCCAAAATCTCTGCAGCCAAAAGTTAACAGTAAAAACCAACAGTAACAGCCGTTACCAATCAGGTCCTAAGACTTTTTTTGGTCTGTTCGCAGAATCTTCTAGCCAAAAGATAGTGATGTCACTTCTGAACTGTGAACACAATTGCCATTAATTCACGCTCATAGATGGACTTGTTCCTCTGTTTATCTGTCAAAGTCGTCAGGCTGTAATAAGAGATTGGCCTGCCTTCCTGCATTAACACAGCCCCCAAGCCTGTTCCGGAGGCATCAGACTTGACCAAGAACTGCATCTCAAAGTCTGACAATGCTAAGACTGGTACCATAGTCATAGCTGTCTTGAGATTTTTGAAGGCTTCGGTGGCTGCTTCAGTCCAGCCGAACTGATCCTTTTCCAACTGGTCTGTAAAGGCCCGTGTTATCGTTCAATAACCCCTCACGAATCGTCGGTAATAGCCGGTCAACCCCAGAAAACCCCTTAACTCCTTGAAATTAGATGGTGTCGGCCACTCTACCATGGCACTAATCTTCGTTGGATTAGCAGCCACTCCTTCCACCGTGATCACATGACCCAAGTACGCAATTTTTTTACTCCCAAAGTGGCATTTTTTTCGATTTTCATAGAGTTCATGCTTCTTCAACACCTGCAACACTAACTCCAATTGCTCCTCGTGTGTTTGATGATCATTGTTGTATACTAGAATATCATCAAAAAACACCATAACGAACTTCCTCAAATACGCTTGAAACGTGGCTGGCGCATTTGTAAGTCCGAAGGGCATAAATAGGAACTCATAGTTACCGTCATGTGTCCCAAATGCCGTTTTCTGAACATCTTCCAATCTGACCAAGATCTGATGATAGCCTGCCGTAAATCAAGTTTTGAAAATACCTTCGCCCCCTTCAGCTCGTCTAACAGCTGGTCGATCATTAGGATGGGGTAACGATCGGGAATGGTAACAGCTGGTCCACACAGAATCGTCAGCTGCCGTCTTTCTTCTTCACCACCAAGACCAGGCTTGAAAAAGGACTCTTACTCTCTCGAATGATCCCAGCTGCCATTATAACAGCTATTTGTCTCTCAATCTCAGCTTTTTGAGCTTGCGGATACCTGAAATGCCTCACACTTACTGGTTCAGCTTCCACCTTTAGTATTATAGCATGCTCCCGTCCCCGAGAAGGTGGAAGTCCCCGAGGTTCCTCAAACACGGCTACATACTGCTCTAACAACCCCCTATATTCTGCAGGCTCAGTCTCATTCTGTTTCCATTCTTCTGTCTGCAATCCACCATACTCCACCAACACTCCTTCACCTTCCTGTTTCAATGTACGCCACACACAGTGTTTTCAAGGAAACAGATGAGTTGCACAGGCTAGGATCTCCCCTTAACGTCAGAATTACCGTTGCAATTGAACTTCATCACTTGCTCTTTCCAGTTTACCTTCATCTCTCTCAGTGTTTCCAGCCACTGCAGCCACTGCATCCCGAGAATCACATCAGCTCCTCCCAAGTCCCAACTCCAATGGCAAAAGCCTAGTGACTATGGACAGATTTTGCATATTCAATTCAACCTTGCGACAGATTCCGTTTCCTTTCACCGCTATGCCAGTGCCCATCACTAACCCATAGCCAGTGGTGCACTCGATAGCTAACCCGGCTCTCTTCACCACTTCCTGAGAGATGAAATTGTGAGAGTCGTCACTGTCGATCATTACAGTAACCTCAACGTTTTGTATAACCGCCTTGAGTTTCATTGTCTTAGGAGATGACAGCCCTACCACTGAATTGATGGAGAGCTCTGCTAGTTCCAACATCTCTGGAGCTTTATCCTCTACCTCTTCATCTGACTCTTCCGCAAGGTATAGCTCCGTTCCATCCTCTCTCACTAACAGAACCCTCAGTTCCTTCTGTTGACACATATGCCCGACGTAATACTGTCCATCGCACTTGAAACAGAGTCCCTTGGCCTTTTTTCTCTCTCATCTCCGCCTCTGTGAGCCTCCGGTAAGGATATTTGTTAGGGTTTTGTCGCCTGTTCTGCGAACTTGGGAATTTGGAGTTGTTAAACTGGGACGACGTCGTCTTGGGCTCATAAGAATTAATCCATTTTGAGTCCTTTGACCAAATTGCCCCTCCAGAGTTATGGTCCCTACCTTCATTGTACGTCGTACCCTTTGCACAAGGTCGGTGTATTCCTCTCTTTTCCCCGACAGAAAAACTTTCCGGCGCTATTTCATCATTCTCTGCCCAATCTTCCACCATTTTTGCCAGTTTCATCATCTTCTTCAACGTACGAGGCTCAAACATTTTAACCCTAGCCCTGGTTTTGGGTTTCAGTCCCATCATGAATGATATCTCTAACACACTTTCCGGTATCTCTGGCGCATTTGTGGCTAGCGTAATAAACTCCTTACACTATTCTCGTGCAATCCCAGTCTGTCGGAGCATAAGCAAACGCTCTCCAGCCGAGAGCTCCTCCGTGGTGGAGAAATATTCCAGTACACGGCTTCGTAACTGAGACCAACTAACAAAAGGGTTTCGGTCTCTCTCCCATCGGTACCAAAGTAAAGCTTCATCGGCAAAGCACATCCTCACCGCCTGCATCTTATCTTCCTCAGAGAAATTTTCCAACTTGAAATACTGGTCCACCCTTAACACCCAACTCTCCACTCCCTCTCCATCAAAGACCTGCACCTCGATCCTCTGTATGAGTGGGATTTTCTTCTTCTCTGCCTCAAAGATGATCGTCCCAGGGAGCTTCCCTGCGTCATCTCGTTTCTTACTGTTTTCACTGGTTTGGTCCGAGGTCTGTTTAGAGGACTGAGCTTTATCAAACTGGCTCTTCCCTAGTTTCTCCTTCTGTTTCTCTTCACTCTCCAGAAACCTCTGCTTAAGACGCTCCAGGATGTCAAGTTTGGATATCCTTTGCATCACCTCTGCCATATTCTTCTCCAACGTTGAAATCTTGCCTACATCACGCTGCAAGTTCTCAACCTTTTCTACCAACGATTCATCCTTCTTTGGTGGCATCTTCTCCCTGAGATCTCACTGCTCTAATACCAAAATGATAAGTGTAGAACTGATAATCTCAAGAAACAGAGAAAATGGAAAGAAAGAACTTATATTGATAGATATTGGATACAAGTTTGAGAGAAAGGAATAATGGAGTCTCTCCCCTCCCCACCTTACAATCCTTAACAAATTGCTGGATAACCTATTTTCTCTCACCCTCACCATACTTATATAGTCCTAAAAGTCAGCTACCTCTCACCCATGTGATCCACAACGGATCATGTGCAAAAGACAGTGACACTTACTGTGGTTATTATAATACTTAACAATGATTCCCTTTCTAACCTAGGCCACACACTAAGTTAGAAGGTTCCACCCTTGCTTGAGTGAATCTTCATTTCTCTTGGGCCTTAGGCCTCCTCTTGTAGTGGTAAATGATAGGTCGGTGTAATGCTTCGTAATTATCAGTTTTCTTCTTCTAGATAAACAGTTTTGTGTTCATAAATAGTTACAGAGAGTTTTCCTTTCACACATATGTGCGTGTCAAGCGTTTTGCAAACATCAATAGCCTCGATTTTCCTGTCCTAGTTGTCCCAGAGGCCCAGAAAGGTTACAATGCTCAATGGGTTTACACAGCTAGTTTTGCCTTGCTTATTTCTCTAACTTTATACAGGAGGTGTGGTACATTTTAACACGGTGTGTATTGGATACAGACCCAAAGTTAAAAGTTTTCTTATGAATCGGCTACAGTTATCTCACTGATAGGATCAATAGATGAAGTAACCCATGTGAAAGAGACGTCATAAGTTGGCAGTGAGTTGAAATCAAAGAAGCAAAGATGTGTTTAGTTTAAATAGAAGGAGAATAGTATTGAGAGATTTATGCATTGTATTGGTATGTGGTAACAAACTAGAGAGTTTGTTAGAGGAGGTGAAGATGTCTAGAGTCTTAGCCTAGCCCCTAGGGTTCTTATGTTGTAATTCACCATGGTTGATCAATAAAGAAGAATTTAGTGTCAGTTTCTTATCACTCACTCGTATTAATAGTAGAAAATTAGAACCTCCTTATTTACAGTTCGATACCTTTTCTGCACTACCAGAATCAAAGTTAGTAATATGTGTAAAGCAGAGAGAATTAAATAGCATTATGTTTGGTGAGTGTGGATAAATAATCTTAGGCTCGTACCCTACTGCATTGATGTGATCATGCTATCTTTCTTTCCTTATTCGAAAGTGGCCCACTTCAGACAACTCAGAAATTCGTGTCACTGTGACACAACAGTCTTTCAAAATCATATTTAGACGGGGTTTCCCTTTTGGGTATTTAGTTCTGCTGCTTATGTTTTTCATGATCAGAGTGAATTTATTTGGATAGAGTTGGAAATAGTTATGAGCAGATATGTGGATTAAATGTTTGTTTGATATTTCGTTAACGTTTAAAGTTTCCAAGGCAAATATTAAGACTAATCTTGCTTTGAAAACGATATATATTTCCAATATGTTGATATCGTTGAGTACTGACGTGAGTTGGATGGGTTTTTTCTTTTGAGGGGAAATGTCAGGTGATATTGGACGATGCCATAACTAAACTTAGACCGGACTTCTTCTGGTTAGGGGGTGGAGAAATTGATCTGAAGCTTGGCGTCAGGACATCCGAATTCCTTGATTTTGTGAAACCTTTCATCGTTCCTTGCAGTTGAATGCTGGAATTTGTTTGACAATTGTTTATCCTAATCAAACCAAAAGATATACCATTGCTACATTCTCAGATGTTATGTTATAGCTAGTTTAAGTGTTTGAGCTATGATGAGGGCATGTACCTCCCACATACTTTGTTATGCTTTTGGAATGATGCTGTCTATAAACCGGTAAAGTGCCAAATCCATAGGAAAAAAGAAGTGCTGGTTGTTTGTTATATAGAAGGAGGAATAGAGAAGATAGAAGTTGGTCATGAATATATATAGAGCAAGAGTCATTACAACCATCAAGATGGTGAATGCATAGGCATAAAACACTATTAGATAAAGGTAATGATCGATTAATTAAGCTTTCTCATTGTGGATAGGAGGCTTTCGATGAGGCTGAGGATAATCCATGACCACTACTACTTCTTCTGCCATTGACGGTGTCTTTTAGCAAAGTAGCAACCTTGTGATGATGCTTGCGATCACCATTGGATGACAAAAACAGAAGAAAGAGACAGAAAACCATCAGAAATACACTCCTCACAGAGCAAGACATGACCTCTCTTCTTCTTTAGATGATTATCTATGTATAGTGTCTATATGTAGGAATGTGTTGTAAGTGTAAAAGAAGAGAAGAGGGGAAGAGTATTTTTAGGCAGAGTAAGACAAGCATTGAATGCAGGTGGGGAAGATCATAACATGCTCTTGCTCCTCTCTTTGTCTTTTACCTTCTCTCTTGTCTATTTGTTTTCAAATACATTTTCACTCACTCCTGCATTTATATTCATTATCTATTTTTGATCGACCAAACCTTTTGTCTACTTGAGGGTATTCATGGGGTCATCGGCATGTTGATCCTCAAATGTAGCATCCCACATACTATTCCATGCATGATTTATCACTAGACATTATAAGTTCACATCAAATGAAGACTTTATCAAGCTATGTCTTTCGACAATATACGACTTACGAGCATGCATCCTTTCACTTCAACGGTCAAAGTAACTAACTTTTCGAATAAACACAACCGCTAACAATATTAATATTGCAAGCCAACAAACAGAGCAGCATGGTCCGACCTTTCTGCCATCACTCTCCCATTCTCTGCCACGTGGCACAATGCCTTATAAACAGTTTCACATGTGCCTTTACAACATCATGTGGAGCCAAGACATTTCAAAAAACACAATCAACTTGTTGCTGTACAGACTAAAAGCCCAACCTTAGAGAAGTACATAGTCTGCTTTGCTTGCTTAAATAATTACTAAGATTGGAGAAAAAGATGAAATATCCAGCAAGAGATCTATGGAGATCCAAATCCAAATGTGTTTTCTCCGCTGTAAGTTACATAGAGGAACCCATCATCATCCTTTTTCTCTTCATACACAGCAGACATAAGCGCACCTGCAAATGTATGTTATCATATCATCTATTTTTTAAAACCTCTGGAAAACCATGACATTTTTTTGTACCTGTTGGAGGAAGAACATTGTCCACAAATATAAAGATAGCCTTTTCTGCACTAAGTTTGATCCTTTTGCGAATGACATACACAAATTGCCCCACTGTCAGATCCGCCGGCACTAGATATCTGTAATTTTGATATCCAGATCACAACTAAGGTTTGAATAGAAGGATATGGATTACACAATATGCTTACTTTTTCTTGTCGATGGTTGGTATATCACTCTTCTCTGCCTTTTCCACAATCACCTGGATGGATCCCACACAAATACAATAGTCAAGAGTCGTTTTACCATATGAATCATAAAATATCTATCTATATGAATTATGCTAATCAATCCATTGAAAAGTCGTACCAAGCACAATTAATATGAACCATCAATAGCATTCCAAAAAAAGGAGAAAAAAATCCAAGGTACTGATGTTGTTATGGACTCTACAATAGTGCTAACCAATACCACAAGCATGTAACTAATGAGACAATAATAACAAAACTGCTAGTTGGGTGTACACTTGAAAACAGATGCTATCTACAAAACCCAGACAGAGCCACAAAAGGGTAAACTACCATATTGCTGGGCTAAATACGAAACAAAACAAAGAAGAATTATACAATATGCTAATCACATAAATACTTTGTATATGTGCAATCGAAGAGACTGAGCTCTCACCGGAATCCTATCTGGATATTTGTCTCTAATCCGAGCAGCCTCTGCCCTCCTCTTCTCTGAAAGTTGAGAAAAAAAAAAGATCATTTTCATGAGAATCAAACAGAAAATCAAGAACAATTCAAACCTAGATCATGCTCTTGCTTGAACGTGCTTTTTGCCATCCTTTCCACGCCTACAGATACATAAGAAATCAAATACAAGTTCATCACTCAAATCGAATTATCCCGTCCCAAAAAGCAAACTCTGGGACGAATTTCCACACAAACGCATCAACAGAGGCAGTAATAAACAGCAGATTTCATCAAATACAAGATCAATTGATTAAACTTTGTAACACAACTTTAGGTATTCTTGACGAAGAGCGAGATCGCAATAGATAGGGTACAAAAATCAATGATCAAAACCTGTTAACGAAGTTTTCCTGCGATTAAACAAAACACTTCTCTAGAGCTCAACGCTAACGTTAAAGAAGACGATAATAAACAAACTACCAAAAAATCATGCGATATGAACAACGTACGCTAACATCTATACTCCTCAGCTGACGTGGAATGCCTGAAAAACATCGAAGAGAATCTAACGGTACATATTAGCTGATACTGATTCTAAAATCACAACCGTCCATCTTTTTGACGGTGTAGGAAAAAGGCTGATACAGGCTAACATCGAAATGACATATTTACCCCTAAGGGTAACCAACGGAATTGAGCCTCTCTCTTCTGAGGAGAAGATAATCAAAATAATTGCGAACGTTTTCATTCCANCTGATACAGGCTAACATCGAAATGACATATTTACCCCTAAGGGTAACCAACGGAATTGGAGCCTCTCTCTTCTGAGGAGAAGATAATCAAAATAATTGCGAACGTTTTCATTCCATACTGTAAAATACGTCCCATGTTTTTGAGATTTTTTTGTTTTAACATATAAAATGTTTTTCTTTTTCTTTTTTTTATGGAATTTAAATATTAGGAATTCTTTCAAATTCCATCAAAAGAAGTTTAAATTTCAAAAATTCTACACACTCCTAAAAGTTCCAAAGATACCACACACTTTCAAATGTTTCAAAATACCACAAAAATAAAAAGTGAATTTTAAGGGTTTAAAATTTAAATTTTTGGTTTTAGGTTCACTAATTAGAGTTTAGGGTTTAGTTTTGAAGGGGGTGGGTTTGATTTTCGAGGTTTAGAGTTTAAATTTAAAGTTTTAAATTGTGGTATTTTTGGAACAAAAACATTTTTGTGGTGTTTTTGGAAAAAATTATGGTATTTTTGGAAAATATCTAATTTTTCGTGGTATTTTTTAGAATGTCCCAATATTTAATAACCAATAACAAATTAATGGGTTTTAATTAATTGGTTGAAGTATTATTAATATGTAATAAATTAAATTTTTTAAAAAATATCTATACTATTAAAGGGAGAGCACATTTTTGAGAGTGGTCAAAATAAAGTTAA
>OVBE01014435.1:0-12077 GCA_900406425.1 Iberis pinnata | reverse complement strand
GTTACTTCTTGGTGAAGTAATTGTTAGGATAAGGATAATCATTATCCTATTTAATAAATATTTAATAATTAACTTAGGAAAATGCTTTTGTTAAAACAAGAAAAGGTTTGTGTGAGTTTTTTTTAATATATTGGGCCTAGACCAAAATATCTGGCCCATTTGCTCGTTCACCGACTTAATTATGTCGAGAGAGGCATCATAATCTT
The DNA here is from genome assembly GCA_900406425.1 of Iberis pinnata. NCBI lineage: Eukaryota > Viridiplantae > Streptophyta > Magnoliopsida > Brassicales > Brassicaceae > Iberis > Iberis pinnata. The sequence continues at coordinate 11,871 of OVBE01014435.1, read as the reverse complement.
GTTTTGCCCAATCTTTCGTCTCTAGTTCTGCGATTTTCAAATTTCAAAAAAAAAAAAAAAAAAAAGTTTGGATTTGAGTTAGGGTTGTGATGCTTCGAACGCATCGCAACCTTTACTTTTCGTTTTCTCTGCGTGGAGCTATCGTGTTAGGTTAGGGTTATTTGATCGATCTGCAATCCGATGGGTTTCCATCTATCGATGATTCGAAGCCATTGTATCTACGGTAACAAACACTTTAACGCTCTCTTTCTTTCTTTCTAATTTCTGAGACTTTGATTTTTTATAGGTTTTCTTAGTTGTGTTTCTTTGGAATTCTCACCAATTTCTTTGTTATACTAACGGTTCTTCGTTGTGTTTTTTAATTTTGTAGCGGCTTTGTACTTGGTGTCTCTATCGCCACTGGTTAGGGCTTCTTACTACTCCCTCCAGGTACTTTCTTATCTACTTCCCTTATGCGTCGCGTGTTTTCTTTTGAAGGTTTATTTGGAACGTTTGCTGATATGAAATCAGACTCTTTTCACTGTTTTGTTTTGGTTTTCTTTAGTTTATTGTTTTAATTTGCTTGAGAAACCCAAATAGATCATTGACGGACACTCAACTAATAGTGTCGTGTCATATCCTTATTTGGGTATATATGGCATTTTAATTCCATTTCCCTAGCTAATTATGGGTTGGACCGATATTGGTTGGTAAGGTAGTGCATGGCTATAGTTTGGATACTATGGGATGGAATATTGTACCCGCGGCTTTAAAATTTCGAAAACTGAAATCTGATCTTTTACCACCCACGGCTTAAACTAAGTCTTCAGACAAAGACTTAAGAGATCGGTTTTTGGTAGTTGGAAAGAAAACATCAATTAACGGCTTACAATCTAGTCTTTTGACACAGGCTAGTAATAAAATAATGACCCACAGCTTGATGAGACCCAAAGACAATTGATCGAATTTTGACTTACAAAGTAGACAGTACTCACCTGTTGATTGAGGTTTCTGAGACAAAGATGGGTCGATATTCGATTGATTGAAAAATATGTTGTACCCACGGCTAACTGGAAAGTATTATGTACCCACGGCTTGGATGGAATCTTTATATAAAGAAAGTTGATCACTCATTAACACTACCCACAGCTTAAAATCTGGTCTTTAGACAGAGACTATGAGTGGAACACTTGACCCACGGGTTAAATGAGACCCTAAAACAAAAATTATTGTTACAAAGTATATCGTACCCACGGCTTGAGAGGTATATTGAACCCACGGCTTATCTACAACTAAAAAAAGAAGCCTTTAGACATAGGCTAGTTTATAAGAGATTCATGGCTAATAGTTGAAAACAGTATGTCTTTAGACGATAAGAATCTTGGAAGGGAAACATAAAATGCACCATAAAATCTAGTCTTTGGACAAAAGTCTAAAATTAAAGAACGTATCCTTTATAACCGACAACTTTAATTGAGGTGGTAAGACATTGATTTGATTTAAATTCATTTCTATTTGTACCCACGGCTTAGTTGATGTCTTTAAGCAAAAGGCAGTTGATTCATTGACATGTAAAGTCTACCACGGCTTAAATGGTCTTTAGACAAAGACTACTTTCAGTTTTATTGAACCCATAGCTATTTATTTAGTCTATCAGAGGCTAAATTTTAAAACCACCTAGGCTTTAGACAAAGACTACAACCAAAGGCTACGACTATGGATCTGTTTTTGGTTAGTTTTGAAGGGAAAAACTATGACTGAAAACAATTCCTTTGCTTAGAGGGAGGTTCTTATATCAAGATAATGGACCACTTTTCAATATCATGAAAAGTAAGTTGTACCCACAGCTTAATTGATGTCTTAAGATAAAGACTACAGTTGGATTTTCAATTCATTCATACAGTTGGATTTTCAATTCATTCATCTTCATGTTGTACCCACGGCTTAAATGGAGTTGCTAGACAAACAATGGGTCGATTTCCAATTCACCGAGAAGAAAATTGCATCCATGACTAAATACTTAGTCTTTAGACCAAGGTAAGATTTGAAAAACAATCTTCTATGTTAAACAAATTAAAGAAGGCTTGAGACACAGTCTGTGATTTAATGATTCAAAGACTAAGCTTTACCACCTTTAAGCATAGACAACTGGTCATCATTAAAAAGCAAACTGTAACCACGGCTTAAATTCGATTCCTGATTCTGTAAAATATGACTTAATTTTAGTCTTTGAGAAAGACTATGTGGGTCGATTTTTAACTCACTGAAAAGGGAATAACTCATGGCTTAAACATTAGACTGATCCGCTGAATCAGTTTTTAATTCCTGGATGAAATCAGAAACCACAACTCTTGAAATATCAGTCTTTAGACAAAGGATATAAATTGGTTGACCCATGGCTCTAAATGTATTAGAGAAAGAGTATCATTTGAATGGTGTCTTTTAACAAAGGTTGGATGGTGTTTCTGTTTGTTAAAAGGAAAATACAAGTCACGATTTAATATTTGGTCTTCTGGCAAAGACTAAACCAACGGCTTATACAAGAAAAACCAAACCCACAACTTTAGTGGTAATCTTTATACAAAGTTAAGGACTTAAATCAATCCTTTATAACACACGGCTTAAGGAAGGTCTTGAGACTCAAAAAGAAATGAAACCAAGAGATTCGGAACCCTATCTGTTTTGACTAAGGCCCTTAATTTGAATCGATCTTTGACCATCCAAGGGTTCAAAAGTGTGTAGAGGAGACTACGGTTTTCAGTTTGGGAAAAAAAAAAAAAAAAAGCGGAGCCCAAAATTTGAAAGCTAAAACTGATTACGGTTTAATCCAAGTCTGCTGACAAAGACTTAAGGAAGGTGGCTTACAATCTAGTCTTCAGACAAAGACTTAAGGATCTGCTTTTAGTAAGTTAGACAAAGGCAACTAACCCACATCTTGAAAGAGGTTTTAAGAAAAAGATGATGTGGTAAAGTAAATTGTACCCACGGCTTGAAAAACGATATGTTTTTGTACCCATGGCTTGAAACACGATCTTTTATGACATAGCTAAAGAGAAGTCTTTAGCTAGAAAACTGAGGATTTTTTTAGTAGTTGGGAGGAAAATATGAATGATGGCTTGAAATCTAGTCTTTAGACATAGGCTATGAACACTTGACCCACACTTTAAATGAGACCTTTAAACAAAGATAATTGATTAACTTTAGACTTGTTACAAAATATATTGTACCCACGGCTTGAGAGATATATTGCACTCATAGCTTACCCACGGCTTAATTTAAAGTCTTTAGGTACTATTGGACATTTTCAATTTATTGAAAAGTGAATAGTATTCATGGCTAATAGTTGAAGAAAGTATGTCTTTAGACAAAGGATATAAGATACTTGGAAGGAAAAAATAAACTGCACCATAAAAATGAGTCTTTAAACAAAACTCTAAAGATTAAAGTACGTATCTTTTATAACCAACAACTTCAAGTGAGGTTATAAAGACAATAATAAGATTTCAATTCATTTTTATATGTACCCACGGCTTAGTTGAGGTCTTTAAGCAAAAGACAGTTGATAGAGAAGTAAATTGTACCCACGGCTTGCATAGTCTTTAGACAAAGACCATTTATTTAGCCCATGAGAGGATAAATTTCAAAACCTCCTACTGCTTTAGACAAAGACTACAACCGATAGTTATGCTTAAATTAGGTCTTTACGCATAGACAACTGGTCATTTCTGATGAAGACCTGATTTAAAATTTAGCCTTCTGGCCAAGACTTAAATTTGAAAAATTTGCCTTTATCACCAACGGCTTATACATGATTTAAATCGATCCCTTATAACACACAGATCAAGGAAGGTCTTGAGACCCAAAGAGAAATGAAACCAATCTGTTTTGACTAAGGGACTTGCAAAGATTATGGATTAGTCTCTGTATGAAGACCAAAACCTGAATCGATCTTTGACAACCCAAGGGTTAGAGAAAAAGCATAATTTAAGGCTTAAATTTTACCCTCTAGACCACAACTTAAAAGAAGTCTTTAGACAGAAACTTTATATAACCCACGACTTAGAACAAGTTTTTGGGTTCGTTGATATGATAACAGAAACCACTGCTTTCAATTTAGTAAAATTCTGATGTAAGCATCCAAAATCAGAGGTAAGGTGAAGGCAAACTTTGACTTCCATAGGTATGTGGTTTTCTGAACTTTTTATGGGTAATTAATTGATTACATTTTATATTCACAAGTTTTGTATACTTTAAGTAAAGACTAACTTTAATTTGTTTGTTTATATGATTGACAGCTTCTTCGAAGAGATTTCTAAGCCAGGTTGCAGGTATGTGATGCTCTAAACTGGTCTTTGATTGGTTTTATATTTGTGTAGTCAGAAAAGTAGGTTTTTATTGATATGCTATTTTGGTATGTGGAGCTTCTATAGCTACTGCCACTATTTAATCACTTAAGATCATATCTATAGGCACAAAAACATCATTAAAACCTCTTTTGATTGGATAAAGAATCTTAGTTTTGGTGCTTGTTTGTGTAACCTCTCTAATAGCTTAGTCTCCCTTATTAATGGGAGATCTTTTGCAGATTTTGATTGTGGTTTCCTTTAAGTATAGAATGTTTACTCAATGCCTTCAGCTTCCATTTTTATGAGTTATATCACTCTTCTGTGCCATTTTGGCGTCTTTCCTATATCATTCTTGCATTCTTGGTCAACGAGGTTATTGTCATATAAAACACATATTCGTGTAGTTAAGTTTAGCATACATATATAATTAGTATACACTATTTGACCAATTATTGTTTTTGATGTACTTAATTATTATACACTAGTTTCTTATAGTTTACTACAAACATATCCATAGTTAGAAAGTGTAGCTTTTATTGATGAGTCTTTTTTGGTATGTCGAGGATTTAGCTACTAAACTTTAATTTAATCACTTAAATATTTCATTGTAGATGTAGGCACAATAAACATTATACTTCAATATCCTTTAAACTTTGATAAATTTGTTATTAGTTTTGGTGCTTGTTTGTGTCATCTCTCATTGTTTGTTTAAATGGATATAGCTTAGAGTTTCTCTTACATTATGAATATAGACCTTTCCAACATGAAAAGAGATCCTCTTGTATATTTTGATTATTGTTTTCTTCAACTTTAGAATTATTCAGTGCAATTTGTGAGGACGAAATTTGTTCTCATATCAACTAAATTTATTAAAAATGAATAGAAATTAGAAAATATTTTTGTTTTTATTTGAAAAGTCTTTTTACATTTCTATAGTTTAATACATAGAGATTCAGAGAAAATTTTCAGTTCTATTTCGGGATTTCTTGAATAGCCTTTTATATGACCTCCAGATCGTTAAAAAATTATGAAAAAAAAATAATACAACAAAAAAAGACAGCTCAACAAAAAAAAATTAGGACAGCCAATAACAAGCTGCCACGTCACGGTTCTGATATTGGTCCGAGGTATCCAAACGAAAATTTGTTTCTCTTTTGCAAATTTTTCATCATTATTTTTTGGTTAGAGGCAGTTAAAAGAACCGCATATAATCTTGCTTTTATATCTTAATTTAATGAAATGACCTACATTTTTGTCCTATTCTTGATTACTATACACTAGTTTCTTCTACTTAAACTTAATTTAATATCTCCATCACTGATTTAATCAAAATACATATTATATTATGTGTATATAATTTCCTTGAAACATCTCTTGAGTGAATGAATTTGTTCTTAGTGTTGGTGCTTGTTTGTGTCATATTTCATTGTTGATTAAATGGATATAGCTTAGTCTCTTGTAGATTTTTATTGTAGTTTTCTTCAACTTGAATATTTATTCAATGCTCTTTGCGAGAATGTATTTCGTTCTTGCATCGAATTTAGTAAAAATGAATAGAAATCAAAATGTATTTATTCTTATTTGGATATCTTTTTCTTACAGTTTACAAAAAGAAAAAGGAAATTGATTTTTATTTTGGGAGTGTTGAGGGTCCATTTATACAACCTCCGAGTCATTGTAATGTCCCGGGTCAGGGCTGTTATAGTCGTGCGGGGTCATCTTTCTTTCTCACTTCAGTGGATAGAACCGGTCCACTTATAGGTCCGTCACCAGAATTTGGATCCAAACTTAATGAGATGACTCCGTATAATCTATATTCCTACATTTTGTCCCTCGTACTATTTTCGATTACTATACACTAGTTTGTCTACTTTATAACTAACATATGTGTCGTTTTTGTTAATTATTTTTTCTTTTGGTATGTGAGAAGATTTAGCTACTAAAACTTAATTTAATCACTTAAAATATTTCATCTTAGCTGTAGGACAATCACTATTCTTGATGTAGTTGGAAAGTGTAGCTTTTATTGATAAGTTTTTATCTGCAATGTCGAGAAAGAGATGTAGATGAATTTGTTCGTAAGTTTGTTTCATCTTTATATTATTGTTTAGAGTCTCCTTAAGTAACTTTCCTTTCGATTATTTTCTCTTTGTGATATTTTTTTTTCTTGTTTGATCTATTTCATGTTTTAAATTTTGGATTTAACCTAGATTTTCTACCATCGTCTCTTTCAAAACTGATCCACTTCTTTCCCATGGAACCCAAGTCTCTCAACTTAGAAAGGACCACAGAAAATAACTGGGTGTCACGGCCTAATTCGATCATTCGACCATAATTTGTTGAGGCCTTTTAGCGTGGGCTGGATCAAGATTTAAATTATTTTCCTTAAAAATTTATTGTACTTTTCCTAGATTGTTATTGAGTTTCATAAGTTTAAAATTTACTTTAGAGCATTAAACACCACCGTTTAAATATTTTATCGTAATTATAGGCGCAATAAACGTCATCTCATGTGAAATCGAATCAAAACCATAACAACTTATCGTCACCTTTTTTGGCTTAGGAGTCGCCAAGTAGAAGAGAGGGTTTCACTTTTCTTTCTTGTGCAAGTTGTTAAAGAGATTTTTTCTTTTTCTCTTACACAGTGTGCCCTCGTAATATTTCAGTTTCTTTCGTCGATATATTTCATTCCATAAGTATTCCATAGTTACCTTATTTTGGACTTCACGGTGAACTAGCTAGGTCTTCTTCCTCAAAGGTTAAGCCGTAAAGTCTGAGTATTGGAATCTCGGAGTTTTCTTTGATGGAGAATCAATTAGATAAAGCCTTACTAGCTCTGTTCTTAGGGGAGGATAAGCCTCTTGTTCTTAAATCTCAAGGAAAATTTAGTTCATGTGAACGTAATGTTCTTAGTGTAATTGGTCGCCTTCTTAATCTAGAGCACCAATCTATGAAGTCACTCATATTTGAATTCCCAAAAGTGTGGGATCTTTATGACAGGGTGCGTGGTCTTGCGTTGTCCCAAGCTCGGTTTCAATTTCTATTTAAATATGAAGAGGACATTGCTAAGGTCCTAGCGAAGGTCTGGACACAAAATGATTGGCCGGTGGTGATTGATAGATGGGTTAAAGAGCCACCGGACGATTACTTGACAGTTGTTCCACTTTGGGTTCGGGTTAGAAATATTCCTGTGAATCACTACACATAGGATATGATAGAGGAAATGTGTGAAATCATTGGCAAAGTTATAGAAGTTGCCTTTGATCCTCAACGATCTCAATCCAAAGATTACGTGAGAGTTAAGGTTCCTTTTAATATCACCAATCCGCTTCGCAATTTTAGATCTATAGAACTTCCTGATGGTTCTTTGGACAAGGTCCGTTTTGAATATGAAAGGATCAGGAAGCGGTGCTTCCACTTTTTAAGACTCTCACATGAAAAAACAGAGTGTCCTCTGCTTTGTCCAGTTCTCAATGACAATTCAATTCTACCAACTGAAGCTGGGTTGGGTAGCAGTCAAGATAAGACAGTTTTATCCCCTGAAGATCCTTTGTTTGGCATACTAACAGAGGAACAGGTTGGTTTTGATTGCTTCCCTAGGTAGGAACAGGATCAACAAAGAAGTTCTTAATGAGATGCGACAGTACTTACAAGTGACAGATGAATCTGAACATAAGGCAAGAGTTCTTCGCATTCAGAATTCGATCAAAGACTTCGAGAAAGATCCCGCAGGAAAAAAGACACTTCTAAGATTAGAAAGGCCCACTAAGTTTACGACAAATGTTAATAAAGACAAGGGTCTGGTGTTTACAATTGGTTCTGATATGATTGGCTCTGCTTCAGGGGAAAAACTTCTTCATTCAACATTTAAAGCTAGTGATGCTAGGATGACTAATTCACCAGGTGTTGGTCATAAATAGCTTAACAAGTCATCTCCTTCTAAGGCTATTGTTCTACGGGTTTCTAGATAGGACCTTCGGGGTCTTCATCTTCCGGTACCAGTAGTAGTCAAAAGAAAGCTCGAAAACGTCCATCGTCATGGACTCGGAAAGAGCAGAAAAGTAACAGTAAAAATACTAGGTCTTCAGCAAATGAGGGATCAGACTTGCGTTCCCATTTTCTTGCTAAACGTAAGTCTTCAGGTGAAGAGTGGTCCCCTTCAAAATCACTCAAAACAATCAACAATGCGGTGGTCCCGGAGGAGGGACTGCTGCCGAATCAATAGGTGTTTTGAGTTGGAATTGCCAAGGGCTGGGGAACCCTTGGACAATTCGACGGCTTCAGGAAATGCGTAAAGTGCATTCTCCTGATATTCTTTTCCTCATGGAGACTAAAAACTCCATTGACTTTGTTACTCAAGTTTTCTCGGTTTTAGGTTATGATAATTTTTGAACTCTTGACCCCGTGGGTCGGAGTGGTGGTTTGGCTGTGTTTTGGAAGAAAGAAGTGCATATTGATTTTCAGTTTGAAGATAAGAATATCTTGGACTTGAAAGTGACTGCATCTAATGCGGTTTGGTTCTTAACTTGTGTCTACGGGGATCCGGTACACAAGAAAATGTTGAATGTTTGGGAGAGGTTGATGAGAATTGGTATTAGAAGGAAAGATCCATGGTGCATGATAGGTGACTTTAACTCGATTAAGTCTAACTCGGAGAAAAGGGTGGTCCATCCAAAGGGATATCATATTTCAAAGATTTTCGAGAAATGCTAATGGTGTGTGATATGAGAGAAGTTAGTAGTTCGGGAAATCGTTTCACTTGGGCGGGAAAAAGAAACGATCAATGGATTCAGTGCTGTCTTGACAGAGGTTTCAGAAATTCTGCTTGGTTCCAACAATTCCCGAATACGCACCAGTGGTTTCTAGAAAGGATAGCGTCAGATCATAGACCAGTTTTGTTACAGGAGAAGGCTTCTGATTTTCCGGGAAAACGTCTTTTCGCTTCGATAAAAGATGGGCTGAGGATCCGGTAGCTTACCAGGCTATTAAACAAGCATGGAACTCTGCTAATTCCCGTCGATATGACTCTACTTCAGCTCGACTGACGAGGTGTAGACGTAATCTTTGTCAATGGAAAAGCAGGAATTATGTTAATTCAAAGATAAGAATCAAAGAACTTAAACGAGCTTTTGATATGGAAACCAGTAAGATGTATCTAGATTTTAGAAGAATGGATCAGCTTAAGAAGTGAATTAGCTATTGCCTATAGAAGGGAAGATGAATTTTGGCAACAAAAGAGTCGAGCTAAATGGTTACAAAGTGGGGATAAGAACACTAAGTTCTTCCATGCTTCAGTTAAAGCTGCTAGGTCCAAAAATGAGATAGAAGGGCTTGTGGATGAAGAAGGGATCCTTCACTCTTCTGAAGCTGGTAAGAGCTTAGTGGCGATTCAGTATTTCGAATCTCTGTTCTCGGCATCTGAGCAAGTTTTGCAGGAGTTATATGATAATGTCTTTGAAGGGTTCGAAAAGAAAGTTACACCGGCTATGAATGATTCTCTGTCGAGATCGGTTACATATGAAGAGATCTATGAAGCTATGCTATCAATCAATAGCGATAGTGCGCCGGGTCATGACGGCTTTACCGGTAGTTTTTTCAAGTCTTACTGGGAAGTGATTAAGGATTCTGTTATATCAGAGGTGAAGAAGTTTTTTGAAGAGGGTTATTTCGATAAAGAGTGGGCTTTAACTTTCATTAGCCCGATTCCAAAAGTCTCCAAACCCAACCGTATGAGTGACCTACGACCTATTAGTCTTTGCCCGGTAATATATAAGATTATTTTGAAGGTTTTGGTGCATCGCTTGCAACCGATTCTGCCTCGTTTAATATCGCCCACTCAAACGGCTTTTGAGGCCTCTTGTCTCATTTCAGATAATATATCTTTAGCTCATGAAGTAGTTCATGGTTTACACACTTTACCATCTATGGCTCAGGAGTTCATGATGGTTAAAACTGACATGTCTAAAGCGTACGACCGAGTGGAATGGCACTTCTTAGACGAGATTATGCGAAGGCTGGGATTCAGTCCAACGTGGTGTAATTGGGTACGATTATGTATTTCTAAGGTCAGATTTTCGGTTATGATAAATGGTCAAGCTTATGGTAATATCATCCCATCACGGGGAGTGCGCCAAGGAGACCCGTTATCTCCGTTTTTATTCGTTTGGGGGACTGAGGCTTTGATTCATATTATTAGTTCAGCAGAGGCTAAGAGTTTAATTACGGGAGTTCAATTTCACCATTCGGGTCCCTCGCTTTCACACCTTTTGTTTGCCGACGATAGCTTGTTTATGTGTAAGTGATATACTTGTATTTTAGCATATTTATAGCTTTGTTTTGCATCAATTTTAGGTAGATTCACTAGCATTTAGGCACATATAGGTTGCATTTTAATATCATTTCATATTTCAGGTGTTGAAGATGAATGAATTCAAAAGAGAGATCATTTGGATACAAAAGAGCCAAAAATGAGACTTAATATGGATCAAAACAATAAACCTTAAAGATCAAGAAATTTGGGGATATTAAAATGGAAATTTCATCATGTAATCTTGTAGCCATGCATTCAACCTTTCCAACAAACCAAAGATCACCCTAAACGCCCCAGGGAGTTGCAAGATATGAGCCAGCAAAGTTGTGATCCACTAGTTTCGAAACTCCGAACCGTTCACCCCAAAGATGCATCTTTTACACCACCTTGTACTGCGAATTAAGAGAAGACTTCTTCATGAAAGTTGTAGAAAATTGAATTAGATTTCCAAAGAGCTATCACATGCCATCATAGCTTCAAAGACTAGAGAGTTATGGCCTCCGAAGTTCATAGCGGTCTGGTGCATCGGTTTCGCAAACCGATACTGAAGTTTGCGTTTTCCAGGGACTTTCATCGGTCACCACATCGGTCAAATCTGACCGATGCAGACAAAAAAATTCAACATTTTCAACATTTTTTCAAGTCTTGACCCATTTTCAATTGGGTTAACCCAATTGTTTTAGGGTTAACCCAAAACCCTTTTTAGAGGACTATATATATGTTTTAAACCTAATTTGTAAGGAGAATGAAAAATCTTAGAATTTTATTCAACTTGATTCATCTTTCTTAGATTCTTCCTCTCTAGTTTTCTTTCAAGTTTTTATTGTTTTGTTAATGTTCTTTAATTGTGTAGTTTTCCAAGGAATTGTTTAGATTGCACAATTAAGGAAAGAATTAGTGCCATGGAAGTGGATTAATCTTTAATTGGAAATCTTAGACCAAGGATTGACATTAATTGATTACTTCATTGTTGGTTTATTGTTAATCATATCTCTTGATAGTAAGATCTATTATCCATTGCTTTTATCTTATTTGTTTCTTTGTTTCTTGTTTATTTGCCATTTTGCTTTTTAGATTAATTACTCATAAAAACATCATTGGCTCTAGATTAGTTTGATTTTCATATCTTTAGTGTTGCATCTTTAGTCCCCGTAGATTCGATTTAAAGCCTTTCTATATTACAAACGATTAGTAAGGGGATTGGTAACGAAAAAATCTCTCTTATCAATTTGGCGC
>OVBE01014434.1:0-12078 GCA_900406425.1 Iberis pinnata | reverse complement strand
AATTAAACTTAGGAATTTGCTAAACTTAGGATTAGCACAAATCCGTGTTTATCACTTGCATATCAAGATGCTACTCTTCCTTTCCTTTTCAAATTTTGTACTTCATTCCTTTTGCATCTTCAATCTCCTCTTTTTTGACTGAGTTTGTCAATCATGCACTTTCACGATCAACCTGTTAATCAACGCAACAGATAAAAAATGAGACCAACACAACATGTACACAAACAGTAAGTCACTCCCCCATAAAATGACACTACTCCCCCTGAAACCAAGATCAACCAGCATTGAAGGTGATCTGGTTTGGTCCTACTCCCACTGCTTGACTAACAATACTTAGTCAAAAACACAAGATGCAATGAATGCATGTCAGGTGGTACAACACAACACAAAATAAAAAGCATGATGAACTGTCTGTGGAAAAGTGATCTCCATTCGTCAGTGAGACACATATATATTTTGGAAGCGTGATTAAACATGGACAGACATAAAGCGCATGTCGGAATTATGTAACCATTGTTTCCCCAATAATAGTAACAACCAGTCATGATATATAAATATCCAATCTTGAAGTGTGAAGTCACAGAAACAGATCGACGACCAAACAACCAAACACCCAAAAACATTAACAAGTATTGCACGTGTCCATGTGGCATTTCAGAGCCAAAAATAGTGGGTTTGCAATCTTACAGCCCAATACCAATCCACTGGATAAAATTATACCCATATCAATCATCTTGAAAACCGTGGAACAAGACACATCACAACCTGAAACACATTGACACTCACATCCACAACCAGTGATCATATAATATCGATGGGGAACATATAGGAAAAGATAATCAACAAACAAAAAAAGATTTTTCTTTTGACAAAGCATGAGTATTTTTTTTTACACAAAAACAGTGACACACGGAAATTATAACCTGATTAAGCGAGAATTTTTAGATCCAGATCAGCAGAACGCACTTGTACACATGTGTAGTTGAGTAGTCTTTTGCACTGTCATACCTTTATCCTTGACTAGAACAGTTTTCAACCCTGATGTGTATAAACCAGGCAGTTGTATACATGTATGTCTGAACCATCACTTGACTTTTCAAGTTCAGACATCAACACCCTTTCCCCCTTTTTATTTTCTTATTTTAGTCGCATATTTATGCTTACTGGGTGATCAGCTCTTTGACCTCTGTGGTTATACACCATACTCGTATTGTCTGTTTCATACGGTATGACATGCAACTCTTTTTCAGCTACTAAGACATGTTATAATAATCTCCCTAATGTACTGTATGCCTCGTTTGACCTTTTATCTCAACCATTGTCTCTGCCAATAAAAGTTCATAAAATCCTATGGTCTTTTGAAGATTAATAAACTGATTAAAATCAAGTGGTTTCGTAAACATGTCCGCAAGTTAAAAATCTATTCCCATATGTTCAACCATATTAAGTTTATCTTCAATTAACTCACAAATGAAATGGTGTCTGATGTCAATATGGTTGGTTCGTGAATGTTGCACTTGATTTTTGGCTATGTTGATGGCATTTTGATTGTAACAATGAACCAGCATCGAATCTGTATGAATACCGTAGTCACTTGCCATCTGCTTCATCCACAGCAGTTGACTACAACAACTACCCATTGCAATGTACTCAGCTTCAGTTGTGGACAATGACACACAGTTCTGTTTCTTACTCTGCTAGGCTATCAGATTATTACCCAAGAAGAAACATCCTCCGCTTGTACTTCGTCTGTCATCTATATTGCCAGTCCAATCTGCATCAAAATACCCAACAAGATTACTGTTGGTGTCCTTGGTGTAGTAAATACCCAGATCAACTGATCCTTTAATATATTTGAGGACTCGCTTGACAACATGCAAATGTGACACTATTGGTTTTGCATGATATCTTGCACAAACCCCCACACTTAAGCATATATCTGGCCTGCTTTCTGTAAGATACACCAGGCTTCCAATCATTCCTCTGTAAAGCTTCTGGTCTACATCTTCTCCTTCGCCATCTTGAGATAATTTGCAAGTTGTACTCATCGGTGTTAAGGCTGTTTTACAGGAGTCAAGTCCAAATCTTGTAACCAGATTCTTTGCATATGTCCTTTGACTCAAGTAGATGACATCTTCTGTCTGTTTAACCTGCAAACCAAGAAAATAAGTCAGTTCTCCAACCATACTCATTTCAAACTCTCAAGTCATATGTTGAACAAATTTATCAACAAATGCTTTATTTATAGCACCAAACACTATGTCATCAACATAGATTTGCATAACCATCAGATCACCATTCTTTGAATAGGTGAACAATGTCTTGTCCACACTTCTTCTGGTATACCCCTGTTCGAGCAGACAAATGGTCAGCCGTTCATACCAAGCCTTGAGTGCCTGTTTTAATCCACATAATGTTTTCCTCAACTTGAACACGTGATTGTGATGATCTGGATGTTCAAAGCCTTTTGGTTGTTCCACATACACTTCCTCATGAATTACTCTATTTAAGAATGCACTTTTGACATCCATTTGGTACAACTTGAACTTGAGATGACAAGCCATTCCCAGCAACAACCTGATTGATTTTAGGCGTGCTATAGGAGAAAATGTCTCATCAACATCTACTCCTTCTACCTGTGAGTACCCTTGTGCAACCAGACGAGCTTTGTTCCTCACAACATTACCTGTCCCATCTATCTTATTCTTGAAAATTCACTTAGTACCCATTTACACCTTCAGGTCGAGGTGTTAGGCTCCAGACTTTGCTTCTCTCAAACTGTTCCAACTCCTCTTGCATAGACACTATCCAATATTCATCACTTAATGCTTTCTAATGGTTTTTTTGGTTCAATCATCGAGACAAAGCAAGCAAATTGGACCATCTCCTTAAAGTTTATCTTTTTCTTTCTTGTGACTCTGTCTCCATGCAGATCACCGATCACATATTTCTCCGAGTGGTTCATGTGAACATGATTTCGAGCACCTGTTTTTGTGTCTAATTCTGACCCGTCAGTCACATCAGCTTTGTTCTGAGTTTCAACTACTTGATCGTTAGACACTTGGACAAGATTTAATACTAACCCCTCTAGATGATATCCAAAATCATCAAACACAACATTCACTATTTCCATGACTGTCTTGGTCCTTTTGTTAAGTACCCGATAAGCTGTACTGGTGGTTGAGTAACCGAGAAACATGCTTTCATCACTTTTGCATCAAACTTCTCAAGCCGGTCTTTGTCATTTAGGATGTAACAAACACATCCAAACACATGAAAATAACTCACACTTAGTGATTTTTCTTTCCATATTTCATATGGTGTCATAGTGGTTCCTTTTCGAACATACACCCTGTTTATGATATAACAGGCTGTACTGACAGCTTCAGCCCAAAAGTGCTTTGCAACTTGATTTGCATGCAGCATGGCACGAGCCATTTCCTGTAGTGTTTGATTCTTCCTTTCAATTAGATCATTATGTTGAAGTGTTCTTGGTGCTGAGTACTGATGTTGTATGCCTTGTGCCTCACACAACTTATCAAACACTTCATTTTGGAATTCTCCTCCATGATCACTTCGAATTGCCTTAATTCCCCATTTTTCATTCTTAAGTTGCAATACCAATATTTTAAAGCTATCCACTGCTTCTGTTTTCTCACGCAAAAAAAAAAAAAAACTGCACCTAAGTGAATCTAGTCAAATCATCAACAATTACCAAGATATACTTCTTCATGGGCATACTTTCTACTTGAATCGTTCCGATAAGATCCATGTGTAACAGATCTACGGCTTTCTTTGAGAGAATATCTTGAGTAACTATGTGATGCACCTTGACATGTTTGCCCTTTGCACACGGTCCACGGACAAACATATCATCGGTCTTTAGCTTTGGAATTCCTCTGACAAGTTCTTGATTAGCTAATTTGTTAACGTTCTAACATTGATATGCCCGAGTTTCCTATGCCATAGCTCTAGTTGACTCGTTACATGGGCTGTGAAACAACTGTCTTTCGGTCGCCACATATAGCAGTTATTCACATATCTGATTCCTCTTAGTTTTACTTGACCAACTTCATCTACTGCTTGACAGGCAAATTTCATGAATGTAACAGCCAAACCCTTCATCACATAGTTGAATTATCCTAATCAGATTCGCAGTCAACCCTTCAACCAGATACACATTATGAAGACTTGGTTTACTCAAACCACTTGTTTCACTCTTGCCTACAATTTTACCTTTAGCTCATCCTCCAAATGTTACCTTTCCCAAGTTGATCTCTGTAAAATTCATCAGTTCATCGCTGCATCCTGTCATATGTCTTGAACACCCGCTATCAAAATACCACTATGTTGCATCTTAACTCATGATGGCCACTTCTAGTTGATCATCATCTTCAGTCTTCATAGCCACTTCTGCTTGAGCTGAGAAATAGGTCAACTCTACTGGTTGAACATCATCTTGAGAGCTTTTCAAGGACTATGTTTGTGTCTGCGCTTCACCCCGACCCCTCGCTCGGTCAGGACGAGAGAATGCAACTCTGATACCAAGGAAACCCCACCGAATGGCAACATCAAACAAGAGAAACCCGGTAAAAGGGACGAGTTGCCCGACTACCATCGCACGGCAAGCCCTGGAGCCTCAGATCATGACCATGATCGAACCAACCTGTCAAAAAATCCGATGACGGATCCGACGATTACGAGGACGGTTACCGTACTCCGCCTTCCCGATCTGAAAAGCGATCCCGACATTCAACCAAGGAAATCCAGGAGATGAAGAACTCTCTTCAAGAAGCTGTTAGGCAGATGAACTCTAGGGTTCACGAAGCTATCAGCTCAGCCCCTGAGCTAGACCGATTAACGGAGGAAACACTCCAGAGCCCGTACGCTGCACACATAAAGAACGCTAGAGTACGAAACCCCGGAAAAATCAAAATCCCTTTCTATGAAGGAAAGACGGATCCCAGCGCATACATGACCGCATTCAGAATCGCAGTCGAACGAGCGCAATTTGATGAGCACGAGAAGGACGCTGGATATTGCCAGCTGTTTAACGAACATCTTCAGGGGCCTGCACTCACGTGGTTCTCCCGACTCCCTGAGGGATCCATTCACAGTTTCAATCAAATGAGCATGATGTTCTTGAAGCACTACTCAGTATACATCGAGAGGGACGTCTCAGATGCAGACATGTGGAGCATGACTCAAGGCCCAAATGAGCCCCTCCGACAATTCGTCGACAGATTCAAGGAAGTTATATCCCGGGTGGTGGTCACCGACAATGCAGCGATTACTGCTCTTAAAAACGCGGTCTGGGGAGATTCCAAATTCAGAAAGGACCTAATACTGAACCCGCCAGCGACGATTGACGACGCGCTTCATAGAGGGAAGGTATTCTCGAGAATAAAAGAAGACTTGATCGAAATATCAGGTGACCCAAGCAACAGCCTCTAGGAGGACTCCCCCAGCAGGTAACCAAACACTGTTTATAGGGAAACTCGAAGGTGGACCTTGGAACCAATGGAAACGACCCGAAGAACAAGGAAATATCAAGAAGCATTGCAAATACCACAACCAGGATGGACATTCCACCGAAGAATGCAAAAGCTTCAAGTCTTTCCTCTTCAGCAAATACCAGTCCGGAGAGCTAGTGGAACCCAGCAAGGAAAAAGCACATGACTCGAAGCAAGGAACGGAAGATCAGGCCGAAGAGGCGAACCCACCGAAAAGGGACCGAAACAAGCTGCCTCAGGTAGCGCCAACCCCACCAATCAAAAAACGGATCAACATGATCATGGGAAACCACCAGTTCGGTATGAACTCAGTAACGGCGATCAAAGCATATGGGCGTAGGGCGGTATCATTCGAAAAGTGGAAAATTAAACCCTAGGAGGCAGGAGAGCCCATAGCCCTCGACGAAATGGACACGACTGGACTCGACATCCCACATGCAGATTCTTTAGTTATAGAACTAATCATAGACGGGTACGAGATCGAGAGAGTGCTCATAGACACAGGGAGCTCCGTAGACCTAATTTTCAAAGATACCTTGGTGAAGATGGACGTAGACCTTTCACGAATTGAGGGACCACCTGCGCCCTTAACCGGTTTCACCAGTGAGACATCCATGACCATCAGAACTATCAAACTACTAATGCATGCAGTAGGTGTATCGAGGATGATCGAATTCATGGTAATCGACAGACCGGCAATATACAACGCAATCTTGGGGACACCGTGGATAAACGCAATGAAGGTCGTCCCATCTACATATCACCAATGCGTCAAATTCCCAACAAAAAAGGGGATCAAAACAATCAAAGGGAGTCAAAGGTCAATCCGAGCTTGCTACTTAGCCGAGCTCAAACTCAGGGAAAACCCCTTATAGCAATTACAGATCAGGGAACCCACCCCACCTGCGGAGCCGACGTACGAGGAGCCTAGACTCGATGAGGTGACGCAATACTGCATATACCCGGGATATCCATAAAGCTGCGTCGGTATAGGATCGAAACTCCAAAGGGACTTGAAGGAAGAGCTGATCTCTTTCCTAAAGGAAAATAAACACACCTTCGCATGGAACATGACAGACATGCCGGGAATAAGCCTGGACGTTATATTCCACGAGCTAAACACCGACCCAATCTACAAGTCGGTTAAACAAAAAAAGCGCAAGCTGGGGGCCGAGCGGGCTCAGGCAGTCAGAGATGAGGTGGAAAAGCTATTGGGGGCAGGTTCAATCACGAAAGTGAAATACCCAGAATGGCTGGCCAATCCCGTCGTAGTAAAGAAAAAGAATGGCAAATGGAGAGTCTGCATAGACTTCACCGATTTGAACAAAGCATGTCCCAAGGATAGTTTCCCGTTGCCAAACATAGATCAGCTTGTCGAAGCCACAGCTGGCTACAAGCTACTTTCATTCATGGACGCCTTCTCAGGCTATAACCAAATACTCATGCACCCAGACGACAGGAAAAAACTGCTTTCACTACGGATAGAGGCATCTATTGTTACAAAGTAATGCCTTTCGGCCTGAAGAACGCAGGCGCAACTTACGAACGTTTGGTCAACAAAATTTTTTTGGAACAGCTAGGGAAAACAATGGAAGTCTACATAGAAGACATGCTCGTCAAATCCTCTAACAAAGATACCCATGTAGGCGATCTGCGAACCTGTTTTCAAATACTCAATACGTACGGGATGAAGCTCAACCCGGCCAAGTGCACGTTCGCGGTAACCTCAGGGGAATTCTTCGGCTACCTGGTAACGAGAAGAGGGATCAAGGCCAACCCAAAGCAGATCAACGCGCTATGGAGAATGCCGTCGCCGAAGAACACCAGGGAAGTGCAGAGACTGACTGGGCGCATAGCCGCCTTGACCAGGTTTATATCCAAATCGACGGACAAGTGCCTCTCATTCTACAACCTCTTGAAGGGGAACAAGAAATTCATCTAGGACGAGAAATGCGAGTCGGCGTTTAAAGAACTAAAAACCTACCTCATGACACTGCCGATCCTCTCGAAGCCCCAAGAAGGAGAAACGATATACCTCTACATAGCAGTATCGTCCCACGCGGTAAGCTCAGTTCTAGGCAACCAAATGCCAATCTTTTACCTCAACAAAATCCTAGACGACGCCGAAACTAGATACCCCACGATAGAAATACTAGCCTTAGCAGTAGTGCACTCAGCACGGAAGCTGCAATCTTATTTCCAGTCTCATTTAATCGTGGTATATTCAAACCAACCTTTGAGAACAATCCTGCACAGCCCAAACCAGTCCAGACGATTATCCAAATGGGCTGTCGAGCTCAGTGAGCATGACATAGAATTTAGGAGCCGAACCTGCGCAAAGTCTCAAGTCTTGGCGGATTTCCTAATAGAACTACCACCTGAGATGAACCAGACAATGCAGCCAGATGAGGCGAAATGGTCGTTATACATGGACGGGGCAAGCTCGAAACACGGCTCCGGAGTAGGTGTACGCTTGGTCTCCCCAACCGGGGAGATTGTTGAGCAATCTTTTCGACTAGACTTCGCAGCTTCAAACAACAAAGCCGAATACGAAGCGATGATTGCCGGGCTGCGACTGGCAAAGGCAATTGGAGCCAAATGGGTAACAGCTTACTGCGACTCCCAGCTAGTAGCAAACCAATTCAGCGGGGATTACGAAACCAGGGACGAGAGAATGGAGGCGTACTTAGGCGTGGTGAAAGTTTTATGCAATGAATTTGCGGATGTCGACCTAGTTAAAATACCTAGAGGCGAAAATATTCCCGCCGACATCTTAGCCGCATTGGCTTCAACTACGGACCCGCAAATGACCAGGGTCATACCAGTTGAGACCATCACTAGGCCGAGCATCAACATCACGAGAGCCACATGCGTCATCCAGGATTCAATCGAAGAGTACAATGCCAACCCGGATCCCGAAGACGTCGAGGAGGACGCAATCCCAATGGAAAGAGACGTGGTCGAGGTTGAGATAGGCTAGCGAATCAAAATACTAGCTTACATAACGGATGGGATCTTGCCACCACAGAAATGGGACGCCAGGAAACTTAAAGCCAAAAGTGCCAGATATACAAGGATGGATGGCAATCTCTACAAATGGAGCGTGAGCGGCCCGTTGCTGAAGTGCATCTACGGACACGAAATGAAGAAAATCATAAGAGATGTTCATGATGGAGCATGCGGAAACCATTCAGGTGGGAGAGCAATAGAATTTAAGATAAAAAGGTATGGTTTCTACTGGCCAACAATGATCATGGACTGTGAGCAAAAATGCCTCGAAATGCGAAAAGTGCCAGAAACACGCTCCACCAATATACAAACCGACGGAGGAGATGCAGTCGATAGCGGCACCATACCCATTCATGAGATGGTCCATGGACATAATTGGCCCCATGCACAGGTCGAAACAGAAGCGGTTCCTCCTCGTCCTAACAGACTACTTTTCCAAATGGATAAAAGCAGCGTCGTTCGCCAAAGTAAAATACGAGAACGTGGAATCTTTCATTTGGAAGAACATAATATGCCGACATGGGATATTGTACGAAATATACACCGAAAACGGCCCTCAATTCACTTTCGATAGATTCAAAGATTTTGCGAAAGGATGAGAATAAACTTAACATATTCAACCCCCTATTACACGCAAGCGAACGGCCAAGCTGAGGCAGAAAAAGAAACAATACTCGATGGTTTAAAAAAGAGACTAGACGCCAAGAAAGGAAGATGGGCGGATGAATTGGAAGGAGTAATTTGGTCTTATCGAATAACGCCCAGGAGAGGAACCAACGATTCCCCTTTTGCCTTGGTGTACGGAACTGAAGCATAATACCAGCCGAGGCCGAAGTCACCAGCCTAAGGAGAGAGCAAGCCCCTCAGAACGCGGGTCAGAACGACCAGATGCTAATAGACATAGCTGACACAATTGGCAAAAGGAGAGATCAGGCGACAATACGGTTGGAAAACTACCACAACGCTGCAGCAAAATTCTACAACAAGAAGATCAAGCAGAGGCGCTTCACAAAAGGAGACCTGGTGCTAAGGGAAGTCTTCCCAGCAAGGGCGGAGAAGAACGCATTAAAACTAGGAATCAAATGGGAAGGGCCGTACAAGATCTCCAAAATTATTAAGCCAGGTGTATACGAGTTAGAAGACGCATAAGGAAACGAAGAGAAACACCTTTGGAACGCCTAGCACTTGAAAAAGTATTTTTGTTAAAACATTACCAATTTCTTTTCCCAATTTGTATGAGCGATTGTAGACCAATATCAGTGAACTACGACCAAGGCTTGATCCCGTTTTTGGGTACGTAGGCAGCTCCACTCAGGGGGTTCAGCTATAGTAATTATTTTTTTCTATTCTCGCCCACACCTTTTCCTTATAAATTTTTCTCAAAAAATGAGGGAGATGTATCAGTCCTTTACACTCTGACCCAGCCCGCCCACACCTTTTCCTTATATATTTTTCTCAAAAATTGGGGGAGATCTATCAGTCCCTTACACTCTGACCCAGCCCACCCACACCTTTTCCTTATAAAGTTTTTTCAAAAAATGGGGGAGATGTATCAGTCCTTTACACTCTAACCCAGCCCTCCCACACCTTTTCCTTATATATTTTTCTCAAAAAATGGGGGAGATGTATCAGTCCTTTACACTCTAACCCAGCCCGTCCACACCTTTTCCTTATAAATTTTTCTCAAAAAATGGAGAAGATGTATCAGTCCTTTACACTCCGATTACAACCCGACTCAAACGGGGGCTCCTACAACATGCCTAGGCCAATTCACAGAACACGTCACACCTAGCTTAACAAGCAACGTGACGTCAACCACGCTACTCTAAATCAGCCATCCCAACATTTGTCGTTTCCGCCCGACCTACCTACCGATAGTCCGACGAAACCGAGGGGAGAGTACCATACTACACTTGCGAAGGACCACCTAGGTCTTTCATTTCTTTTCTGGTAATACTATCTAAACTTTCAAACTTTCACTCATTATAACGCAACACTCAAAGCAAAAACAATTAAGCACACCACATTGTATGACCTGGCCAGTCATACAATACATCGCACACCCCCAGCGGGTATCAGCTCGTGCAATACTCAGCACTGTTTAAGCGCTAAAGCCGAGCCGAGTCTCGCAACAATGCATTAAGGCTCATTACAACGTTTCTAAACAACTTAAAGATTACTCCCCATCGATACATTCGATCTCTCGAATAAATACCATGTCCCGCAACGTTATGCTCAAAGTCGTATACATGTCGACTCCCGCTAGGGATCGCACTTATGACACTATCTAAATAAACACTAAATTTACTAGATAAAAATTCAAATCCAAACACAACTTACGGAAGCATTCGTTAACTACAAACGAGAAAACAAACTAAAAGAAGTTAAAGTCTCGGGTAAAAGCCTCCCCAGGCAACATGTTCAAATTCAAGCGAAACTTAAAGGAGATTAAAGAAAGGGGAAAGAAGACGCCCTAAGAAGTCGAACCATGCCCAGCTGCACCATCATCACTTCCACCGGGGGCTCCTTTCCTCGCAACTGTGGCAACCTCTCCAATACGTAGCGCAACATTTACCGCCTCGTCAAGCACGCTGTTTTCATCAGCTGCAGCCTTCTCAGCATCTTCGCCACCTGTTGCCCCTCCAGCAAGAACCTCCTCTTTCTCGGCTTCAATGGCCGCCTCCTCAGCAGGGTTAAGAGTTGGCAGAGCCGTTCCATCCGGGTTCAGACCTTCCATAGGTTGGGAATCAGAAGGTTCGCTGGGGTCGGATCCAGTAGGAGACGCCGTCCAGTCCTTTTCAAAATTCAGCTCCTTATAATCCAACATCCCCAGCTCTTCATTGAACCCAACGAGATCCTCTTCCAGGTTTTTCTTCTCAGATTCCAAGGTGGTTTCCCCCGATAACAAAAGTCTGATCAGCTCGAGATTGCCTTTGATCTGCTTCACCTGAACTAGCTTCTCCTGATACACCCTCTCATTGGCGACCTTACCCTTGACCCGATCCATCCTTTGAAAAAACTTTTCCATCAACTCGTTTTCCTTATCATTGACCTTCTGCACCACCTGGTCATCAATATCAGCAAGAACAGTCGTTAATTCTTTAGCCATACTCGCTACCTCATCCTTCAACTTCTTCTTGGCCTTTTCGTAGCGAGCCGCCTCATCACTCAATCTTTCAGCATCGACCCTCCTCAGGCCCTCCAGTTCCATAATATCAGCCTTCAACTTACCATTCTCTTCGGTTAACATCTCCACCCTCCTCACAGCAGCCTTTAACTCAGCAAGAGCCTTATCAGCTTGAGCTGTAACATCCGAAACAAGCTCCATCCTAGAGTTCTTCTTTGCCTTCCTCAGTTCATCATCAAGAACCCCCACCAGCCAGTTTGCCAAAGCCGCAGTATGAGAAAAACGAAATCATCTTATTTGAAGCCAAGAACTGGCATAAAGCGCGTAGCAACTAAGTAAGAAGAACCCCTACCTCAGCATGAGAACGGGCCGATTCAGCGTATTCTTTCTGCGCAAGGAGTGACCTATGATCGTAAACCTTGGGCCCAC
>OVBE01014433.1:0-12078 GCA_900406425.1 Iberis pinnata | reverse complement strand
AAACTGATTTTACTTTTGTAGACTCTTGTACATATCTTTTTTCTTTTTGATATATAATTTTAAAATTTCATCAAAAAAAAAATAAAATATGATAATAGCTATATAATATAAATTTTAAAAATTGATATCACATAAATTTTGTATATACGCATATAATCTTCATACTATATATAACATATATACATCTAATATCTATATATATTAAAACATCAAATTTATTAAGTTATGTAAAAATCAATATTTATCGAGAATTTTTTTAAAAATAACAATTATTTTATAATGAGATATAATAAATACGACGTGTATATGATATATTGATTACTATTACAGTTTCCAGTATTTAGTTTAGTAAAATTTGTTTACAAATATATGTTCATATTTTTGATAACGTTTAATTTATCTAATTTATATATATCTTATAATTTATATCACAAAATAATAATTATTTTATTAACAGAATATCAACGATTTAATATATTTAAATATTTAATTAAACAATTATTATAATATATTAAAAATTTTAATAACATATACCTCTATATTTAGAACGGATAATGTAATATTAATATATAGATAAATAATAATAAAAAATTCCAGAATAATATTAAAATATGTTGAAATAGTTTGTAAACACATAAAGTTTAAAATAATAATTAGAAAAACGTCTACACGTTCTGGAAAACTTCTGTGTATACAACGTTATTCGTCTTTCTACATGGTTTTCCATCACTATCTGTAATCAGAATCTTCAAAATCTTTCTCGATGTTACCCTAGATAAAGCAACATACAATTGACCATGCGTAAAAACGGGTTTTGGTAAATAAACACCAACCCGTTTTAATGTTTGACCTTGGCTTTTATTAATTGTCATAGCGAAAGCAATAGCAATTGGGAATTGTCGCATTCTCATCCTAAAAGGAAATCGTGCTTCTGATGGAGATAGAAACATACGTGGTATCAAAACTTTATCACCAATGTTTTCACATGTAATGAGTTTTGCTTCTATAACATGATCACAAAGTTGTGTTCTTATTAATCTAGCTTCATTGCATAAACCACCTTTCGGATCAATATTCCTAAGTAGCATTATCGGTGCACCTATCTTCAATATCAACTCATGATTTGGCAAACCCGAAATTTTAATACTATTTAGGAATTCCTGAGAGTAGGTTATTTCATCATATTTACCAGTGTCTGATTTTTCGATTGCATCAGAACTCAAATAACACATCTGTTTACCTGTAAAAATAAGACAAAATAAAAAATAAAAATTCATAAAACTATAATACGAACACGTATCGATAAAAAATTATTTAATATATTGTAATTAATTGTATCATGTGTCATATTCACTTTTTGAATAATTCACATATTATATAAATAATTTATTAATTCTTTTATTGATAATAACATATTTCATAACATAAAATATGATGAACATATCGTTATAATCAAAACCGAAATCACATATCGTTATAACATATACGAAATTGTAGACATAATAATACAAAATAACATAAATAATCGATTAAAAATATTAAAAAGAAAATTACCGGATAATTGTGATAGCATATACTCGTTAATATTGTCGACATCCTGGTTTGTTGGACTTAATATAGCTCGTTGTTGATAGAACTTTGGATCACGTTGTTCAGCGAATGTGTCTCCATAAACTTCTGTGACAATAGTTTTGATAGGATTAACACATTCAGTAATAAGCAAATCTTCAGGAATATCAATCTCATACTCATCTTTGCCAATCTTCCCATCACCTATATCAATAATCCATTTGGAAAACGACTCAATATCCAAAGATTCACGATCATTTGCACCAGCAAGAAGTCGCATATTCTTGGTAAGTTTAAGTACCTTACAATTATCCCATAATTTCGACGAATTCAGAGCAGCCATAACAGTTTCAACACGTCCACCATTAGTAATTACAGGTAAAATCTGCCTAAAGTCTCCTCCGAACACTACAACCTTACCACCTAAAGGTTTTATCACATTTAAGAACATCACGCATAGTTCTATCTAGCGTCTCAAAACAATGTTTACTCATCATAGGAGTTTCATCCCAAATAACTAAACTGGTTTCTTTAACCAATTCTGCAAGTTTTGATCCAGCACCAAAAGAACACATTGTAAACTCATTCACTACGATAGGTATACCAAACCTAGAATGAGCTGTTCTACCACATGTTAACAACAACGCTGCAATCCCACTCGATGCAACATTTAGAAAAATTAGACCTTCTGACCGAATATAAGAACCAAGTAATTTCCACAAATATGTTTTTCCAGTACCGCCAAATCCAGATACAAAAAAATACGCCCCAAATTGTTCATTATTGCTTTTAGAATCTCTTCATAAATCAAACGTTGTTCATCGGTAACGGTAGATATCAAATTTGCATGTAGAAGACGCATCTCAGAACGATCATAATTCAACTCATCATAAATAAATGGATTGAATTGGTCATTGAATAACAGGTCATCGTCTATCGGCATATTGCAATCAGATAAAGATACTCTATTAACATGTAGTAATTCATTTATTTCAATTAGAGTATAAATCTTAATTTGATCATCGCTCAAAATCAGATCTGAAAATATAAAGAAAATAAAATAATTAATAATTTATAGAGAAGAAATATTATAAAACGTAGATAACACAATTGCATAATTATTTACCTATGTTTTTGGTTTTATTCTTTTGCATATGTAATATATCTTCCGATAATATTTCCCATGTAACATTCCAAATATTCATCAGAGCAGAAACACTGTTCGATAGTAACATGATTGCAAAGAGTTTTCTTAAGTATTTATCAATATCCCAACCACTCACTTCTTTAATAGCTTCTACGTACTCTTTATCGTCATCCATTAATCCTAACGCATAACACGCATCCCTGAAAGTGGGGTATACAGTGCCATTGACAGTACGAATATCTTCAAAATTTTGTGGCCCTTTAATTATGTTTAATAAAACCCTCAAATAATATAGTTCTTCATATGAAGGAGGAACATAAGTGATTCTTCCAATGGCGAAACCTCTAGATCGTGGTTTCCAAACACGTTCTTTCAAATGCCAAACAAACTTTGTTGGGAAATCTGAATAGGTAAGTGCTCTAGCTTCTGGATATATTCGATTACAATCAAACCAAGATATAAATTTAGAAGTACTAACCGACTTACGATTTAATATTTCTTCTATGGGATCATCTTCATTATAAACGACCAATTGCTGATCAGGTAAATGGAAAGACAGCTTCATGACGGATATAGTACGATATTGCGTAGGAAAAGCAAATATCCTCCACGTCGATTCACATGCAGAAATATACCTGCATAATGTCATAATTTTTATTAAATTTTGATCAATACAATATACAAATTATCAAACAAAAGTCAATTAAAACATAAACAATTTAAATATAGTCGACGCATAATAAAAAAAATTTGATTAATTAAATAAAATTTCCTATATTAGACACATACCTACAATTGAAGTTTTTTTGACCTCGTCAATATTAGCAATATCTTGTCCATCCTTCTCTGTAGATGCTCACACAAAATCATGTCCTTTATGAATATACTTAAACAAATATTTGATAGCACGAGTCTGATTACACCATTCGACATTGATATGAGCACGATAACGGGTCGACGAATCTTTGTTGTATGGGACAACATATCTGTTATCACAATTGAAGCCCTTCTTCTGAATAAACCTTCCATCATCTCGACGTCTATAGATAGGAAATCCACCACCATCAATCTTGGTAAACGCACTGTATGGTTTAGGAAAGAATTTGGTGCACTATCCGTCTTGCATATATACACTATTTTTATTAGCTTTTCCGCATGGACCATGAATCATTAGATCACCAACTACCTCATACAAATGATGCTCAAGATCTTTATCCGGAATCTCTGCACTTATAAATTTATCAATATCATCTCCAGTAGGTAGTTTTGAATCAGGTTTCAAAAAAATCACCATATGGGCATGTGGTAATCCTCTTTTTTGGAATTCTATAGTAGACATAGCTGTTAAAAATATTAATACACAATTAGTCGATAATAAAAACAACATAAAACCGCGCGAAAATATAAATAGAATAAATAAATAAATGAATACATGCATTAACCGATCCGAGGGTACCTTCATCTGTCAATTCATGCACAAGATTGTCGAGTTTTATTTTAAAAACTCTGCAACATATATCCGGTCGATCTTCAGTCTTTAAATTATGTTTTTCGAGATATCTTGTTATTTCCAGTCATTTAGGATTACAAGTGATTGTAATAAAAAAATCAGGAAAACCATAATATTTGCAGATAGCCATTGCATCTAAATAATGTTGCATCATATATCTCGAAGTACTAGTAAAGGTCGCAGGTATAATAACACGCTTTCCTTTGTCATATATTACACCTTCACCTTGATTAGCTGAATCAACAATTTTATCATACTTTTCAGATCTTAAATCTTTTTGATTGAACCATATATAACGCAACATGTTCGATTCAATCATTGTATATGCATCGACCAAAAATTGCTGATACAATCTTCCAAACATCATTATTGTTGGAGCTTCACCCATTCTCTCTTGTATACGGTAAGCGAAAAATTCTCGCAAGGTAACATTAAACCTCTTTCGTCCTGTTGTATCAATATATCTGATATTTATACCTAGACGGAACCCATCTTCACCATACGGAAAAGGCAACGGGTATTGCAAAGCTAAATACGTTGGATGAAATTCACTTATTCTTTGCAAATTACCCGATCTAGTTTCTATTATAATGTCACGAGCAACAGGTGCTATCTGGAAATCACCGGGAATTAGAGCAGCAACATCATCCTCGGTGGGAAGATTATGAGTTCGTCCATCAGTACTCCTATTACTCGTTAATACTAATCGAACTCCTTCAACACAAACGTCAGTTTCAAACCGTTCTCTAACAGACCTAAAAGCTTTAACATGTCTATTGTGAGTATCCAACATCTTTTTAATTTGATTAACTATAGACGTCTTTATCTTATCTTGTATACTGGTCTTTCTGCAAAGATAACAATAAAAAAGGTTAAAATATATAATAATCATTAAAAAATATTAATGATGTAAAAGTATAGATATTAATAATAAAATGCTAAATATTTACCCATAAGCTTTAATCCTATTTGATGCTTCGTTTATAGTATCGTGTATGTAAAGTTGTAAAAAAGCTGGATCTTGACCCGGACCAGGTAGCAAATCACCCATCAAATGATAAATTTCACCGCATAATTGAAACAGATAAGGACCTTTTCCATCACTCACGTGATGGTTTACTTTACCACCCAAAGACGTAAAAGAAAACATCATATTATACGCTCGTATAAATTCTCTAAAATGTTTGCAATCATCATCAGCGATGTTATATAAAAGAGATAACAACGTTTTTGGTGGAGCTTTCAATTTAGGAAGGCTAACTTTCCCTTTATGACAACATAATGTGAATAATGGTTGTGAATTGGTAGCCTTTTTATTAGATCTCTCTCCATACCACATATAAGCATCACAATTAACAAACATAAACACAGGATCTCCATCATCAAAATAACCTATATAAAACGATTAACAGCTTCCATAAATAAATAACATGAATAATATATAAAAATTTTAACTAAGCAAATTTTGTAAATATCAAAAACGAAATACCTGATTTTGATATCCCCATAAATTTATTAGGTTCATATACAATTACTTCAACATCACTGTGTTTAGTATTGATGCTATTAGCTTCATCTTCACGATCAGAATCGCTCGCGATAAAGCAAATCAACTCGTTGACTTCAATTTGAACATCAGGTAATCCTTCTAACATATCATAATTAAATATCGTTTAAAAACACACTTATACGTAAAAAAAATTATATAATTAATAATTTAGTGCATTTTAATTATCACATGAATATACACAAATAAATATAAAATATATTTATATATAAAATACTTACAAATTATATCATCATACAGTTTTGCTCTTCGGGTTTTTAGGATTAACATACGTTTTTTTCTTGCATCTTGAAACCTTTGCTTTCTTAAATTTGGAATATGGTTATACACAAATCGACGTACAGGTGGAGCAGGTGCATAGAATTCTTTCTTTGATATAGGACCTGTAAAAACTCTATAATTTACAATATATTTAATACAGTATATAGATATCATAGTGTAAGCATGAATAATAAATATAAGACAACAATATCAACATACAATTATAATTAACATACGTTTAGGAGCAATACGTAAATTTTTAGATGGTTTTCGAGCATACGACAAACGTTTATCCTTCATAATTCTACAAATAAATTAAAAATAAAAATAGACGTACAAAATTACCATACAACGATGATAATATAAAAAAATTATAGATTACACATGTGGAATAATGGCTTACTAATAAATAATTAATTCATTACTGGTAAAATGGGAAAAAATAACATACAAACTATTCATTTTAAACATTTTCTTAAATAATAATCAGCCCAAAAACTAATGATATAGAAGTGTGTCTTTAATAGTAAATAATTATGAAAAATATTTTATTATATTAATATCATCAATATAAATTTCATTCTAAATTATGTGTTGTTATATACTTTTTATTGCATTATCAATATATTATAATTTACATATTGTTTCCAAAATCATTTCAATAGTGATATAAAATAATACATATATCATTTTATTCAATATATATAGAAGTATTTAATCATTTAATTTATAAATTTATCATTTTAGCCATTTTAGTTAGTCTAAATATTAATCTTATTTTACATAATTTAATATAGATTTATCGCATAACCTTATAACGAAAACAAGAGAAAAATTATAGTTTATATAAAATAAATTTCATAGAAAATTTTAATTATATATATATATATATCAGTTATATAAAATTATTAGGATATATGTAAAGACGGGTTAAGACTAAAGATTTTTGGACCATGATTTTTCATAATTTAGATATTAAAATATTCTATAAACAACAAGATGGGTTAAATAGGTTTCTAATATTTATTATATATATGTATATATATAACATCAATCATAATAAAAAAAAACTTGTATTGAATAATATAGAAAATATGGTGTATCGCTGGTTAGGATTCCTATATATAGGATCATAGTTTTCCATAAATCTGATACTAAATTAATTTGTCATAAGACAAGTTAGATAATTTAATTGCATAGTTAATGTTAAGTTTGCTTGAAACCTAAGATATAACTAGGGTTGGGTATTTGGTTTAGTTCTTTTGGATTTTGGGTAGTTCGAACATATGAATTTAAGATTCATCCGGGTATTTTTAAAGTTTGGTTTGAGTTCGGTTCAGTTCCTAATTTTTGGTTTTATTCGGTTCCAGTTACTTGTGTAATAGATTTTGATACTTCATTTTGTTCGGGTATCCATTCGGGTATCTTGATTTCTATTTGATTTCTGATAAAGAATCCTTAATAAAATTAAAATTAAAATTTATTTTAATTAATATTGTGTAATTTAAATATAGGTAAGTTTATTATTTTTATATTTAGTAAATATATTATTTATTTTTGGTGAAGTTAGGTTAATTCAGTTCCTAAAATTTACCCGCACTGTTTATTTCTATTATGGTTATTTGGATAATATATTTTGATATCCATTCGGATAATTTCATAATTTGGTTAGGGGTCATAACCAATTTTAGTCCGGTTCAGTTTTTCGGGTATGAGTTATTTGGCCCACCCCTAGATATAACTAGAATGAATTGTTTGGTTTAGTGAAATAATTGATGTACAAAATCTACTATGATAGTTGATCCAAAGCAGGTTGCGGCTTTCTCACCCTCTCGTTATGTTGTCCTTGCAGATACCAGGGATATGGGCGAAGAGGACAAAGAGGAAGGTCAAGTTTCGGATAGTGACTTGCTCGAACATAAGACGGCTTCTAATGCGACTCGTTATAGCACGCGAACCAAGACAAAACCAAATGACCAGCCCGCGGGAAACCGCAAATTGCAAAAAGCTGTTGTAACTAAGAAACATGTTAATGTCTCCTCTCGGAGGCAGTAATGAATAATGTCTCTATTTGCTTGGAATACAAGAGGCTTTAACCAGCCTCATAAGCACTCCATTATTCGTCATTGGCATCATGTTACTAACCAACAGTTTGGTTGTCTCTTAGAAACAAGGGTTCAATCTCACAATTTTTCCCGTATTTTGCAGGCCGCTCTTCCACATTGGAATGCGATCAATAACTATGCAGCTCATCGTTTAGGACGTATATGGGTTTGTTGGAGGGAGGGTGTTGTCGTAACCCCCCTTCTCATCACTTTTCAACTTATTACGGTTCTTGTTACTTTAGAAACTGGTGTTACTGTTTTGATCTCTTGTGTTTATGCTTTGAATTTCCAGGGTGATCGGGTCCTTCTTTGGAATGCGTTGCTGGAGAGTCATCGAGTCTATGGCCCGACCGCTATCCCTTGGCTGCTCATCGGTGACTTTAATGAAATCTTATCCAGTTCTGAGCAATCAAATCACTCAAGCAGCCACCGTCTTCTCGGGATGCTGCATTTCCAGGATTTTGTAAATCGAATGGATTTGGCGGACTTGTCATATTTGGGACCGTGTTTCACATGGACAAATCGCCGTTCTGATGATCCAATCGCTAAAAAGCTTGATAGGAGCTTAGTCAACGATGCTTGGATGCGCGCTTTTCCCCAATTGTTCGCTGTATTTGAAGCCAACGGAGTATCGGATCATTCCCGTTGCATCATCCACCTCACATCCTCTCCATCTACTTCCCGTAAACCTTTTAAATTCAATAACTTCCTCGCTGATCACCCCAATTTTTTGCAGATTATTGAAGAGGCCTGGCGGACACAATCTCCTATTTCCCATTCACGCATTGCTCTAATACTATTTCATACTAACCTCAAACACTTGAAGTTCTCACTTCGACATCTCAACCGGTCCTCCTTTGGGGATTTCCCTAGTCGTACCCGTACAGCCTACGAGCATCTTCGATCTTGTCAGCTACAATCCTTCAATGACCCCACCTCTACTCACATCCAAGCTGAATCCAACGCACATCGGCAATGGTCCCTTTTAGCGAATGCTGAGGAAAAAATTGTTCCAACAGAAATCGCGCATTACTTGGTTAAAGAATGGGGATCATAACACAGGTTTTTTCCACCGTATTGCTTCCTCGCGCACCAGCCGTAACACCATCCGTCGTCTCCTCTTGCCATCGGGACAAGTAACCACAGACGTTGCTGAGATCAAAGCAGAGGACGTTGCTGAGATCAAAGCAGAGGCCGTTCGCCATTTTCAAACATTTCTCCAACACTCTGATCTTATTACTCGTTTGCCCCATGACTACCTTGATCGTTTGCTCACTTATCGTTTTCCTCTTACTGCAGGTGAGGCGTTGACGCAGCCTATCACGAGTACAGAGATTCATGACACTTTATTCTCCTTACCATCCAACAAATCACCAGGACCGGACGGCTACACGGCGGAATTCTTCAAAGCTTCCTGGGCACACATTGGAGCGGACTTTGTTACTGCTGTCCAGTCTTTCTTTCTTTATGGTTTTCTCCCCCGAGGAGTAAACGCCACTCTCATCTCGCTGATTCCGAAAACAGACAATCCACAGACCATCAGAGACTACCGCCCCATTTCATACTGCAATATCATCTACAAAAAAGTCATCTCGAAGATCCTTGCTAATCGCCTCAAGGGTCTACTACCGGACTTCATTGAACCAAACCAAAGTGCCTTCATCAAAAACCGTCTTCTGCTTGAGAACGTCCTCTTGGCAACTGAAATGGTAAAAGACTACCACAAGACATCTGTAACGACGCGATGTATATTAAAGCTTGACATATCCAAAGCTTTCGATTCCATCAACTGGGATTTCATTCTCACCATTCTCCAGGTTTTACACTTTCCCCTAATCTTTATTCACTGGATTCGTCTTTGCCTATCCACGACTACTTTCTCTATATCGGTAAATGGTGAATCTGTGGGCTACTTCCCGAGTTCTCGTGGTCTTCGCCAAGGTTGTGTCCTTTCCCCTTATCTTTATGTTATAGCGAATGATGTCCTATCCAAGCTTTTGAATGATGCAGCTTGCACGAGTCGTATTGGTTATCATCCAAACTGCCATCGATTTGGTCTCACACATTTATGTTTTGCAGATGATATTTTGGTTTTTTGTGATGGTAGCCCAGGTTCAATTCAAGGCATATTACAGGTGCTGGAGACTTTTGGCAATGCGTCCGGGCTTCGCGTGAATCTCACCAAATCCTCGGCATTCCTAACGGTGAACCCAACGCCTGCTCTACTTCGGGCAATTACGGCATGCGGGCTCTGTAGAGAAGACTTACCTATCCGCTACCTTGGCTTACCACTAACAACAAAAAGACTTGCATTTCTTGACAGGTTATCAACAGGTCGAAGAATGCGAACATGGGGAAGATTGCAGCATTGTGTCTTTTGTGGAGAACCAGATGAGACCAGGGATCATATCTACTTCGCATGCCCCTACACTTACACATTGTGGTCAGAGCTTACCATCTCTATCCTTCGCCACCGCCTTTCTCCGGATTGGCAACGAACAATCCGCACTATACAGCAACGTTCTTACTCGCATCTGGATTCAGCTTTGTTACGCCTCTGTCTCCAAGCTGCCATATACAACATCTGGCGTGAGCGTAATGCTCGTTGCCACGGACAACCGCACCAGCCCCACTCACAGCTCCTGCGCTCGATTATCAATACCATTCGGTTACGGATACTCAGCTTGCATTACCCGCCGCAGTCACACTATCACGGCCTCCTATCGCGATGGATGACCATTCATCCAGCGAGCAACTGATTCTCGTCTTCACGCCATGCTATGGCTCTTTCGGCGTTTTCTTTCTTTATTGTGTGCTTTACCAAGTTAAATCTATGGATATATGGTTTCGATTGTCTTGGTGTATACTCTTTTTTCTGGTTCTAGTTTTATCCCACTGGATTTTCTAGAATCGGGTCTTAATGAGGCCACCAAGAAAATCATCGTTTAGGAACCATATATAATTGCTTTACATCTTGCCCAAACATTTTTTGTAAATAACCTGTGCATTCTTTCTTCTCATTCAATTTAACATTTCATCAAAAAAAAATTTTATTTTATAATATATATATATATATTGAATTAATGATATTTGAATATTATCCTAATCGGCAATAATTTATGTTGTTACAAATATATTAACATATCAGTTTATCAAATAATTATTTTAATAACCATATTTACATAATAAACAATATATATATAATTATTATGACATGACACTAAACTAAAACACATGTCATTGTAGAAAAATATTTGGCATATAATAATGCACAAAAGTTTTATACAAAATTTTACGTTATATTAAAATTTAATAACTTTGTAGAAATTTAACTCCGCGCATAGCGCGGCTTCAATCCTAGTATGACATTAATTAAGGACTTAATAATTCTATTTCATATATCATATTTATTTGATTATATTTTTGAAAAGTTAATTAACTATCAAATCATACATTTATATTAGTAATTATTAGAAAATTTAGGGTTTAAATTTATATATGTAAGATATCACAAAGAATATGATGAAAACTAATAAATAATTAATTTATTTCTGGTAAAATGGAAAAAATAACATACAAAACTATTTATTTTTTAAAAAAATTCTTAAACAATAATCAGCCCAAAAACTAATGATATAGAAATGTGTCCTTAATAGTAAATAATTATAAAAATATTTTATTATATTAATATCATTAATATAAATTTCATTCTAAATTACTTGTTATTATATACTTTTTATTGCATTATCAATATATTATAATTTACATATTGTTTTCAAAATCATTTCAATAATCAAAGAAAATAATAAATATATCAATTTATTCAATATATATATATATATATATAAGTATTTAATTATATAATTTATTATTCTAGCCATTTTAGTTAGTCTAAATCTTAATATTATTTTACATAATT